>JAODAL010000328.1:70000-335183 GCA_025379985.1 Phyllomedusa bahiana
CAGGTAAGCTGACTAAGGTGGTTACAAACCCTGACTACCTTTAAGTCTTGGGTGGAGACATGCTGGAAAACCAGCAGGGAAAACTTACAGGCTGTCAGTAAGTTGGTCTATGTTAGTTAGAGCCCAGACGGGCAGGCGTTTTGTTTTTGTTTGTGTTTGTGCATGCCTTGCACTTGTATTTCTGTTTGCTGCTAATAAAATACAGAGGCCCTGTATTTTTACACCTGAAATCCGTCTCTGTCTCTGCCTGAAAACACTTGAGTCAAAAACATCCCAGAAGTCCGCTAAAGCCTCACAACATGGTGGAGGATGCATGGGCAAAAATAGAGGCAGTAACTCTTCTGAGACGTGAGAGAACACGGATGTCCTGGGTGAAAGCAGCTACCACACAGTCAGCGGAGTCGTGTAAAATGGAGGAGTTGGTGAAGCATCTATTTCTAGCCAACGCTAACCTCCAGCTGATGGCGGCCAGCCAGCAGATAACGCTCCAGGAGACACCAACCGTGCGCAAGCGAGATACGAATCGCCTGCTAATCAAAACCTACCAGCCACTATTGAAAAGAGCAACAGCAGGTAAACAGACGCTGCAGCAAACAGCTACAGGCCTTGGGGCTGCGAGCCAGAAGGGCCCCACATAGTGCATAGTCCACAGCCCTCCAGGGATGGGTGCAAGGTTCCCCTTGCGCAAGATGTCGCGCGGATTACGACATCAGAGGCTACCTGGGGTCCTTTGTAACGGATAGTCGAGAGAGAGCAGCTGCCTGTGGACCCATGAGTCGGATGTCCTGGCCTCCCCTTCCTAGACGGGCGAGACCGCAAAAATGCCGTACTCTACATCAAACCTGCGTGTCCAAGATGGCCAAGGACTACAACCAAACTGCGGGGAAGATCCTGGCCCGACTGGGGTCACCCTGGCCGTACGGGCCTACAGAGAGTACAACCTGGGAGTTTGATCCTACCAAGAGCCCTACAAGCCCGCTAGGTCACAGATGTACACGACCTGTGCCACATTACCAAAAGTTGCTACAGGCAGCCGGAGACTCACACACCTGCCCAGGTGGTCGAGCGAGTGGTCTGCCTGTGACCGTTTTGTGTGCGGGCCCTTTTCCCATCGAGCTCCAGAGTGCGTGGGGTACACACCGACCCCAAGAAGAAGTGGGGACGAACTGGTCGTCGGCTGTGGAACGGTACAACGCAACAAGAGGAGTTCCTCAAGCCTACTACCCCGGGAATCCCGCAAGACCCTCCACACCCCCGCTGTAAGACTGCTCCTGTCCCAAAATTGGGGTCACGGTTACTACGGAAAGAGGGGGGAGAGGCCACCCACCCCAAAAACGGGAACCCTGTTGCTAAGGCCCCGGGACCCCATAGTCAGCTGGCGGTGGCCCAAGGACTGGGACATGTGCGGCACGTTTCCCGGGTAGGGAGGAACCCAATAGGAAATGTGGGTTGGGGAGGCGTACCTCCTGGTTTGCCCAGCCATCGTATATCCACTCGGGTCGCTCAGGAAGGACCTACGAGAGTGCCCTTTAGCCATAACGGACATTCGGTGCAGGCCTCCAGAGACCTCGGGGAGCTTAGTGTCTCCTTCGTGCAAGCCCGACTCGTGAGCCCTTCGAACCCTACTCTCAACGCCGGAAAGGGGTGGTTTGTATCCATGGGGACACGCAGGGTCTACACCCACACTGCCATACTGGCAATAAAGACTTGCACTCTTGGGGAATCACCCAACAAGGTGGCCGTTGTGACCAGTTTACCCCCCTCCCCAGCCGCGGCAAGTATTGGCTGGGAGGACTTATTCCTCTGTTTTGGGGATCTTGGGGAAATCAAACTTCAGAAAATGTATGTTTTTATGATGAACCATGCTGTAAATGACGTGTGTCAAGCAAGTGAATAAAATTGAAACTGTGCATTTTCCCAAGTCGTCCTGACTGGAGACCCAGAGGAGACCGCCTCTGAGTTAGAACTCTCCTCCTTGACTCAGTCTCGAAGGGAATTTTGGCACAGAGGCAATGTGAGGGCCTCCCAACCTGGGGAAATGCTTTGGAAAGCGTAAAGGGTCATAGACGGGAGACCACAGAACCAGTTGGAGCAGTTGTTCTACGCCTCACTTCTTCGCCGTAAAGCGGATAATTTATTGTACCGGGGTGAAAAAGGATGCCAACAGAGAGTGGAGCAGTTGGGGGTACCCCGGACACATGTCCATATGGTCTCAGAACTGGCACATTCCCATATTTTGGGGGGACACTTGGGGGCGGAGGAAAACTAGGTAGCGGGTGGAGTCGAACTTCTACTGGCCGCCCCGGCATCTACTAGGCAGTGTGAAGAGTTCTGTCATCCTGCCCAGGGGAGTGTCAGGTCCACACCCCTAGGACCCCATTGTAAACGGAGTCCATTAGTTCCCTTCCATTAATAGAGTACCAGTTTAGCGGATTGGCATGGATCTGGTCAGGTCCCCTCCCTAAATCGCTAGACGGGCCACCAGCATAACCCCCCAAGTCGTACTGATTAAGCACCCGCAACCCCAGGCTATAGCCCTCCAGAGAAATACCTCCTCTAAAGGGATAGCTAGGGAGGCTGATCCAGCTATTCTCACATTTCACCAGTACCACCTGCCCGGGATCCCAAGGAGATCCTGACCGATCAAGCACCCCGTTTATGTCCAATGTGACCAAAGAGTTATGCCGCCATGCTAAAAATTGCCCCACCCTGCGCACCTCCGTGTACCACCCCCGACCGGTGGTCTGGTCGAGCCACTTTGAATAAACTCTTGAAGGGCATGTTTAAAAAAGTTGGATGGACAAGGAGTGGTAGGGATTTGGGGACCACCTTTTGGCCCTATCTTATGTTCGCCATCCCGGGAAGTCCCACAGGAATCCACGGGGTCTCGCCATTATTCGAGCATGCTATAATAGGGAGAGACCATCCCCGAGGGCTCCTGGACATATACCAGAGAAACCTGGGAGCAAGAGGAAACCCACCCCCCCCCTTACAAGAAGTGTCATAGAGCATATAGCCGCCATGCAGGACATGATCGCGTCAGTTATGCCCATTGTAAGGGAAAACCTCTGCTACAGCCCAGGAAGCCAGCCCCGGGTTTACAACAGGACCGCAAGAGTCAGACTTCAAGCCCGGGGACAGGTGCCGACTTGTACCAACCGTAGAAAAGGAAGTTCTAGCCAAGTGGTCAAGGCCCCTATGAGATGCTGTGAACGGGTGAGTGAGGTGAATTACAAGTATATCCAGCCAGGGAAAAGAAAACCCTACCAGATCTAACCATATTAACCTCATAAACCCTGGAAGTGACCGAGAAAGCCTGATGGCTGAGCAAGGGGATTCAGGAGGTCCCAAACAAGGAAGTTGTTACCCCCGTCCGTAATCGCGGAGTTCCTTGTCAAGGTCCAGAGGAAGGGAGGTCAGGAGTTCCTCCTACAAAGTGAACCGAGGGTCTCTTTCTCAGAACGTACTGGCCGGCACAGAAGATGTCATCCAACATGACATTGTCACTGAGCCCTGGCCAAAAGGAGCGGTTGAAACCATAACAGGTGCCAGAAAGCCCAGAGGCAAAGCCATTTTCAGAAGAAGTGGGGGAAAATGGCTAGCCTGGGGGTAATAGAGGGAAGTCCCAAAGTAGTGGTCCAGCCCCATTGTGATTATTCATTCCTAAGCCAGATGGTTACTGCGGTTTTGTAAATGACTTTCCGCAAGTTGAATGAAGTCTCCAAATTCGATGCTACTCCCATGCCAAGGGTCGACGAGCTGATCGAGAGGTTGGGACCCGAAGCCAGGTATATACCACCTTAGACCTCACCAAAGGCTTAATTGGCAGGATCCCCTCACAGATCAGCAGGCCAAGAGAAAAACGAGCATTTTTCCCCACCCCAGAGGGACACTCCAGTACGTGGTACTTCCCTTTGGGGACAGGGGCCCCTGCGACCTTCCCAGAGGCTAATGGACAATCATCCTTCAGCCGCATAAAAGAAATACGCCTGTCCGCATACTGATGCTGTGGAGAATTCTATAGTGCCGGTTGGGTTCCCCTCTGGTGAAGGTGCAAAGCGGTTCTAGACGCGATAGGGCCGTCTGGGGCTACATAACGTGCCAATCCAAAGAAATGGTGCGATAGGGCAGAGGAATGCTCGCTATTTACCTCGGCTACAACATTTCGGCCGAGGGTCATAAAAAACCCCAGGAAGACAAGCTCAAGAAGCCCATCGCAGAATTTGCCTCAACCCTGTGTCCAAAAAACAGTTAGAGCGCTTTCCTTGGCATTGCATAGGCCTACTACAGAGAGTTTTTGCCAGGCATTGCCACAATAAGCTGCCCCTCTCATCAGACCTCCCCAAGGGAGCAAAATCCACCATAGTAAAGTGGAAAACCCGGAGGGCTGAACAAGCCTTTCTGAAACTCAAGGAGGTCCTTCTGTAAGAGACCATGTACTGGTTACTCCACCCCTGATTTTCAGAAAGGGAATTCATAGTACAGGCGTGATGCCTCAGAGGTGGGTTTAGGTGCGAGATGACCTGTCCAAAGGTTTAATTGGGAGAGTACCGTCGATACCTCCAGCCGGAAGCTGTCAGCACAGAAAGAAACTACTCGATTGTAGAGAGGGAGTGTCTCGGCGTCTGAAATTATGGCAATCGAGTCGCTGAGTACTGATCTAGTGGGAGGCAATTTAGGGTGATCACTGGATCACTCGCACCATTGAAATGGATGGCGCCAAAACCAAAAGGGAAGAAACGCGAAGGGTAACCCAGTGGTTCCTGTGCCCCTAGCAGGACTTAAGTTCTGTGTGGAACACCGTCCTGGTTCCCACACAAGCAAAGACGCAGATGTGTTATCCAAGTGCATAGTTTCGGGGCACAAGGTGCTCCGCCCCACTGTTCAGAGGCAGAGGGGGGGGGATTATTTAGGTGGGGCAACAGCAGGAAAGGGTGTACAATGAGTGTACATCCCGGCCAGTGTCCTGGCATGCACCTTTCAATGGTCCAAACACAACGTGCCGCCCAAGCCGAGTAAGGAGCCTTGAGGGGAATGAAAGGCCAAAATTAATAGGTGTCAGACAGTTTAGACTGTCGACATATGGTTTAACATGTTGAATATGTTAGCATGGCTTTCAGCCATTTTCCCTGGTCGGCGGCCTTTTCATTGGGAGTGAGCAATAGGGCAGGATGGGTGCTCACTCCTGCCTCCGCATGGTTCCACTCTCGGGATTTCCCTGGAGTAATATAAGTCAGGCAGGTAAAGCTGACAAAGTGGTTACAACCCTGGCTACTCTTTAAGTCTTGGTTGGAACATGCTGGAAAACCCATCAGGGAAACTTACTAGCTGTCATGTAAGTTGGTCTATGTTAAGAGCCCAGACGTGCAGGCGTGTTGTATTGTTTATGTTTGTGCATGCTTGCACATTGTAATTCTGTTTTGCTGCTAATAAAATACAGAGCCCTGTATTATTACGAAAACCTGAAATGCCGTACTCTGTCTCTGCCTGAAAACACTTGAGTCACATCCCAGAGCCCGCTAAAGCTCACAATATATATATAAATATATATATTATATAACCTAGTGCTACTTTAAGCCATACATGTCCATTCATAGAATTTTCTTTCTCTATAGATTTCCTCCCTACTTTTGTTTTCTCCACAGACTCCCTTTCTACTTTTCAAACCTTATGTCGCTGAACACAAGTGTTTAAGCCTACTTGGTTATGAAAGCCATCTCAGTAATTGTATATATACAGAAGCTGTATAGCACACCCTCAGTAGTAGCAGCAGCATAGAGGCCATTATAAAGCAGTACTGATCAGTGTAGCCTGAATTCAGAGTAAAATATAACACTTACCAGAGCTTGCTGCAGCGTCTTTATGTGTCCCTCTCTGCCTCTTTCTCATTTTGCAGTTCCCTCCCCTCGACCCTCCTCCTCCCTCTCCTCCCTCCATTGACTTTAATTGTGCAGAATTTAACCTGAAACATTCATCATTATTAAAAATTCTGTATCATTTTTGTTTTAGCTGCTAGCTTAGTGATCCATAGTGTACAACTCATCTCTAGGGGATCCAACCAGTGGTGAGAGCTCCTCAGTCCTGGTCTCACCTGTTCAGACATTGCCTCTCTTGTCAGGCAGCTAATGCCATTCAATTCCCTGCATAGTAACCACACACACTCACTGATGATTGTTCAACCCAAGAAGGTGTTATTCTACTCCTGTCCTCTCTACTCTTTAGTAATTAGTCAAACACTGCAGATACATAAAAAAAGAAACCTCAGTCAAGTATATGCATTGAGAAAAAAATTCCACATGTTTAGTTCCTGCAGGGATTTTGACCTAGTACCCCTATGCTGAAAGGCAGAAGTGCTAACCACTTACCTACATTGTAGCTACTCACAACTCTAGTATTTTAGGTAATTTGACTTTACATAAACAGACCTTTGTTTGACTGACTAGAGTTAGCACACCATGGGGAAAGGCACAGTGGTGTCAAGTCTGCTGGGTAACATGCTCTGCATTTCAAACTAAATATACCCGTCAATGAAGTAAATGATAGGCTGAAGAGAAGACATGGAATGTCTTTGTAGTAACACCTCTTTAACTGATTTGATACAGTTAATTATTTTAACAGTTTTTTGTAGAGTAAATAATGAGTTTAGAAGAGAATAAGAGGTTTAAGCTTAAAAAGTTGAAAAAGAGGAATTTATCTCTAATAAGATTTGTTACAAAGTTTCCTATATTTGATTTATACACAGTTTGTTGATGAGCTTTTTTCTAAAAGATATCATTGAAGTTTTTTCACTCTTGGCAGCAGTAGGACTACTTTCAATCACAGTTCCTCTCTAGCAGGTGACCACATATACCCAGCTTCCATGCCATGCACGATTATCATCCCATACACGTATATCAGCATGTGGAAAGATTAATCTGTCTTTAATGTACATATATTTAAGTTTTCAGAATTTTACTCTTTCCCACAAAATCAACTGTTTCTAGAAATTTGCATCAGTTAACTCCATTATGATCAGTTTTTGTCTTGGAGGACCAATGACTAGGGCCATTTGAGGATTTAGAAATGTAGTCCCATATTTTTGTTTACACTTAGATGATATAATTCATATTGATAGCCTCAAAGTTGTTAAATGGAAGTGAGCAAGGTCTTCATCTGATGATGATATATCATTCGCTTAAGAAGGGGTGTCCCAAGTTTGTGTTTCTATTCAATAAAAGTAATTTAACTGTGACCATGTCTGTAGGATTGGGTTCTCATAAGCAACCTAGTTCTATGTTGGCTATATATGTCTGAACACCTGCTAAAAGGTGCATACTGCAGCATAGTCCTAGGCTAAAAAAGCATCAAATATGGTCAGCTTGTGACTTTTTGGCGAGTTTTCAGAGGTATATGTTTTATTTGTGAGACAGAAAAGTGTAGGACACTATGCTATTCTGTTACAATCAATAAAGTATATACACTACTCACAAAAAGTTAGAGGTCAGCAAGTTGGACATATGTATTCTAGAGAAATGTTATGGTTATCCTGAAATTTAAACCAAAAGCCAAAAATCCCTAATAAGAAGCTTAATGGCAAAATTCACAACAAGTGTTTGACACCTGAATCGCACACTATAAATTTAGGGGATCAGTTTGAATTGGGATTTAAACAGTCCTCCTCATCATGTTCACATTTTGACATCATGAGACCAAGACAACACCTAACAATTAATCAACAGTACCTCATCGTTGCGAGGCTTCAAGTAGGATGCTCTCAGCAGGAAGTGGCCACCGGTCTTAGAGTGTCATTAGCAGATTGAAACAGATAGACTGGAAGAGTCACAGAAAGGCAAGGAAGTGGACATCCTTTGGCTCCATCACTCACTGATAACTGCTTCATTGTAAAGAATGCCCCTGTGGAACCGGATGATGAATGTCACACAACTCCAGGTATGTTCATGGGAGGTGAGATGCACACCATTTGTAACCGTTTACATCAGCATGGCTTGTTTAAATCCCAATTCAAATTGATCCCCTAAATTTATTGGGCGAGGATCAAACACCTGTTGTCAATTTAGCAAAAGAAGAAATAAGCAAGTTGTGCAAAAAGTACTGAAACATTGAACAGTTGGATATGTATATCTTGAAGGTAAGAGATGTGCTCATTTAGTTCATTTAAAAAAAATTTCAAGAAAATTTTTGTTCATCCTGAAATTTCAACCTAAATCCAAATATCCCGAACTTTCAGTGACTAGTATATGGCCAAAAGCAGAGCAAACGTAGTCACAAGTTGACAATGTTTTTTCTCTTTTGGACCATAGATATGCAGTAGCTATACTGCGGTATATCTCTGTATATGTTTTACCAGGTCCGACATAGGGCTCGTCGCTGATGTCAATTCACCCTAAGTCAATATGGACTTGTGAGGTATAAGTGAGGGTGCTTTCACACAGTGCGTTTTTGGTGCGTTTTTGATGCGTTTTTTGTGCAGAAAGACACAGCAATTAATGATATACATTGTTGCACAAAAAACGCATAAAAAAAAACGCATCAAAAACGCACCGTGTAAAAGCACCCTTATTCTTCTCCACGTCCTCCTTTTTTATCCAGAGTATATACCACTTAACTAATTAGTACTAAATTTGTGGCCACCCACCATTTACTCCTCCACCTCCAACCCCTGGCAGCTGGGACAATCCTATTTAACCATGAACAGGAACCTAATTCTAGTGATTGGACTACAATAATGTATATATTTTAGGAGATATTCATTTCAAAGTTCTGCTGTTTCTTCTGTATTGCACAGGCTAAAATGTTTTCTCAGTTATTAAGCTGACCATATAGTTGTTCGCCCAAGTGCCTTTGTTCACAACGCAGCCATAATCAGATACACTTACTGTAGCTTGGCTGAAGGATACCTGTTTGGTCGAAACAGCAAGCTATGTACTGTGAGAATAAGGGATCACTCATGTTCAAACATGCCCCCAACTTCTTTCTTTGAGGTGCGGTCGGGGACCTCCTTGATTACATGAGATAATTAAGAAATAATAGATTTGGTTGACTACGTAGAAGAAAGAAGGTTTCTACATAAGCATAGAAAGGGGATTCTTTACAGTAAGAGCAGTAAGACTGTGGAGCAGTCTGCTGGAACGCATCATGGTGAGCTCATAAAATTAATTCAGGAAGGTTTTGGATGCATTTCTAGCGTGTAATAATATAGCAAGTTATAGGTACTAGGATTTTGGAGAAGGGTCATTGATCCAGGGATGTATACTGATTGCCGGATTGGAGTTGGGAAGTATTTTTACCCCTAAAATGAGAACAATTGGCTTTTACCTCATGGGAGTTTTTTGCTTTCCTCTGGATCAACACTGCAAGACAATAAGTGGCACTGGATGGACATCTGTCTTTTTTCAACCTTACAAACTATGTAACTATGTCATTTAATTTCCCTTGTGGATTGATTACAATTTTGACTTGTTTGTTATCTGACAAATGCTCTGATAATCATCCCATTATTCACTTGATTCCCCCCAAATCTTAGGGCGACATGTCCGAAAAGTGGTGTATCCAAGCCAATTTTAGGCAAATTAAATCAGTGTTAAGTGCGCCAGAAAGTCCGATCCTTTCCAAAAACTGGCATCATGTATACCTTGCATAAAAAACTTAATGCACCGAAAAAAGAGCATTGCGCCGAAAAAGGCGCTTCGCATAAAAAAAAAAGGTGCATTGCGCAACTCGCGGCGCATAGCATTGGTAGTATATGTAATGCGCCTATCAAGGCGCATTGCCCGACGGAGGTGCATAACATATTTACTGCGCCCCAATAGGCAATGGGGGCGCACAGCGCACCATATTTAGGCGCATTACAAAGTGTCGTGCCCGTTGTATAATGTGCCTAGTTTTCGTGTACGACAGTTGATTTACATCGAAAATATGGCGTCAAAAGTGGTTTTGGCGCAAAATAGACCAAAAAACGGGCGTTGGCGAGTCGGGGCATGTCGCCCTTTATGTCTTTGCCTATCTTCAGCCACAATGGAGATATCGTCCATCACCCCATGGCTTTTATTGCCAATTGTTCCAGCCTGAATCCGTTATCAGTTTGCAAAATGTTATTTCAAGTGCCTATTTGCAATTTCGTCTTCTGTTGTGTCATTGAAGTTAGAAAAAAAAAAATGGCCATCTAATATTTCACAAATGAAAAAGGATCTCGTTCAAACATCATTTGTGTTTCCACTGTCAGTAAAAATAAAAAAAAATGTGTTTTTCAAACCTGAAGCTGGTTATGTCTGCAGGAGTTCCCACTTATGGCCGGCTTTGATTGACATCTTGAAATGGCAGCTTTTCATGAATAGCTGTTAACTTGTAGAATTCACTTATGGCTCTCAGACAGACTTACTTTGTTCTACTGTTGGGGGCTGTCCAATATAAACAGGACCTTGCATCTGAATTTAATAATGCTGTAAAGTCCACCGAGAACTTTTTTTTTTTTTCTTACACTTAAACTTCTGATGCGTTTTTGAACCTGATCTAACAGAGATTTAACCTAACATGCTTACTGCGTGATAATTGCTTTAATTGCCGCGGCCACACTTGTGATGTTTGACTGTATAGATCGGTTCTGGTCAGTCTATGTAGAGATGACTGCTCGTAGCCTGCAGTTTATTTTACATCACCCGGCCTGGCAGGGAGATTTCACCAACTCACTTCAATGTTATGTCTGTGCCATATCGCTTTAATGTTTGACAATAAGGTCTGTCTAGAAATTTCAAAAAAATAGCAGAGTTCAATGATGCAAATGAATGCAGAAGACAAGTGGAGAGTTTACCAGTAGCAACCAATCTCACTGTCTTTATTACTATATAGTACCGTATTTTTCGGACTATAAGATGCACCTAGGTTTTAGAGGGGGGGAATAAGAAAAAAAAAATTGAAGCAAAAAGTGTGGGCTCAAGTGTAGTTTTTTGGGGGATACATGTGACTTTGTGATCAATTTTCAGTTTTTTGGGATATTAAATGCCAAAAAAACACAATTTTGGCTTTTGGAATTTTTTTTTTTTCTTTTATGGTGTTCAGCGTACGGGATAAATGATGTTATATTTTAATAGATTGGACTTTTACGGATGTGGCGATACCAAATATGTGTAACTTTTTTATTTTATTATTTGTAAACCAACAAAAGGGGGGTGATTTAAACTTTTTATTAAATTTTTTTTTTTTACTTTAATACAGGCAGTCCCCGGGTTACAAACATGATAGGGACTGTAGGTTTGTTCTTAAGTTGAGTTTGTATGTAAGTCAGAACAGGTAGATTTAGTAAATGTAACTCCAACATAAAAGTTTTTATTTTAGTTTTGGATCGTGCAGGGAAGGGTTTTTACATTTGTTTTGTTGTCTGTGACCCTGTTAAGAAGATTTCACCTCATTTTCACCTCATCTGCTGTTGTGGCCTGCTGGAACTTCTCATTCCATAGCTACTATCTGCTGTGACACATAGAACTGCAAGTGCCAGCATGCCCCATATGTCTCCGTTTGTAACTAGGGGACAGATATAAGTCGGAACGGTGTAAGTCGGGGACTGCCTGTACTTAGTCCCGTAGGGTACTTGACCACTAGGGGCACACTTCCTTGTCCTATGTATAGCATTACCTATTACTTCTTGCCACAGGGTACACCCTGCCACAGGGTACACCCTGCCACAGGGTAGATACATGGCAGCTGCAGAAGTCTGCATGAGGCTTCAGCTGCCATGGCAACCGTCCGTTGCCCACACGCACCGGGCGGGCACTAGTTTTGGTTGGCGGCGGCCAAACATTGCGGGCCGCCGCCGCTGCCTACTTCCTACCAAACGCACCGAGCGCTTGCCGCCCACATTGAATACTCTCAGGTCTGCAGAAGTCTGGAGTTCCACGATGCTGCGGAAAGCTGGCGGCAGAGTTCAACCTTTTAAACCTCGCCACCGGCTTGCCGCAGCATGGCGGCACTCGAGTCTCCTCCCAGCCTGAGAGTATATTCGGACTATACGACACACCTCTGTTTTCCCCCCAAATTTGTCCGAAAAATACGGTATCTATAGGCTAAATAGATAAATGCTCTAATAGGAGCCCAAACGTATCCCTCGGATATGGAATAAAGCTCCATTCACTTTTTTTCCAATCTGTGAGTGCTGCAAACTTTTTCCAAGGCTGCCTTTATTACTAGTGAAATATAAACTAATCTTGTGTTAAAAAAGGTCGACTTTTAAAAAAATAATTACAGGCAAAGCCTGATTCAATTATATTTATTGACTAAGATCCTGTCTACATATACTGCACATTGATAACATCCAGTGCAGTGGGATCTGTTGTGTTATCCAGCTGACACCCACCAGCACCAGCTGGGATCAGTAATAACTTTGATCCCGGCCAATTAACCCCCTCGGCGACTGCCGTATGCATTTGAGGGTTTGGACAAGAAGGAGGCTACTCACTCAATCACATGATCATCCCTCCCTCCACATGCTTTGTGTGATCCCCGGATGCCAGGTAGTTGTGTTGGCAGCTGGGAGCCCTGTGAAAAGCCTGTTATGTTATTACTTTTATTAAACCCTACAACTGGTAAAATCACACAATACAATGCGATATATAAATAATGTGCAAGTGATCAGGTAATCACATATTTTAAGGAAGACAAGTAAAAGAAAAAAAAAAGTTAATGTTTTTAAAAATACAAAAAATGCTGAAATAGGAACCATCCAAACAACTAAAAGGTAATCAGAACATGCATTGCTGCATTTGGAAATGACTGCTAGGGCTGCAAAAATAACAATTCTTATTATTCATAAAAATATTTTTCCCACTTACTGAATACGCTAAGAAAAAAAAAACATGCCAGAATTGCTTTTTTTTGTTGCCACCAAGCCTCTCAAAGAAATAGAATAAAGAAAAATTGGCTGAATTTGTTTTTTTTTCCCACATCCCTATTCATAAAGTTTTGCAATAAATTGTAAGGTCAATGAAATGCTACTAATAAGAGATACATCTAGTTCCACAAAAAAACAAACCCTGTATATGTTAACAGCAACAAAAAAAGCTATGGTTATGGGAATGCAAAGAGGAAGAATAAAAAACCTGCAGGTAATCCCCAGGTTACGAATAAACTAGGTTCTATAGGTTTGTTGTTAAGTTGAATTTGCACGTCAGTTCAAACAATTACAAGTATAATTCCAGCCAATTTTTTTTTTTTTTTAGTTAACACCCCTGTAACAATTGTTTTGCTGTCTGTGCCCCTGTTCAGAAAATTTCACCTCACATTCTCTCCCTCAAGGAAATAATAACAGCACCACACACCTTGGTTATGTAAATCATTTATTTACAGCAGACATATGGAGTGACAGGTATAGTAACTCTGCATGATGCAACAATCAAGTGATGTACTGCAAATGGCAATATTGTAAGTCCAAATAAATGTGCGCAGTTTCCTTATTCAGTGACATATGGAAGAGGAGAGTTTAGTGTCACATGCATGTTCATGTAGGACATACAAGAGTATTCAGTGTTTCCACCCCCAAAAATCTATAAATGCAGATAAAATGAGATTCGCCATTTTTCTATATGCAGATGTACACTTAAGTGAGAGAAAAAGTAACATGCTGGCAAGCCACTGTTAGCTGTCAAGTTACTCTGTTATTTTTAGATGTAAGTACACAGCTATGTGCTATGTATACCTGACAGGATGGCACTAGGCTTCTCTCTGCACAGTAAATCTAAAGGGTTAAAGTAGTAAGATAAGCTCAGCGACTGAGAAGCTCCAGTACTGCTAATAAGACACAGCTGGGAATGATGTAATCAGCTTGGTCACTACTAGAGTAGAGAGAGGTGCTTTGTTAACTAGGAAAGGTTTTTAACAAGGGGGAAATAGATCTCTAAATTTGTTGTCTGCAATTTTTATTGTATTAGTGCCATTTTCTTTTCTTTACTTTTAAAGGGAACCTGTCAAATAGATTATGCCCCCCTTGCTGAGGACAGAACAAGCTAGTGACAGACCTTCTGTTGCCAGCGCTCTGTCCCTTATTCTGTAAGATGCTGTAGTTTTAGAGTATTTAATGCTCAAATCTTATTCATGAGCAGGTTTTGCCCCGCCCACCAAAAGCTAGCCCCGCCCAACTGACAGTTATTCACATGTTTCTGCCTATCAGTTGAGGTGGGCGGGGCTAGCCTCAGGTAGGCGGGGTATGAAAAAAACTGACTCTTTTCATGACTTTTCTGGCTGAAAACTGCAGATTTGAGCAGTAAATACTCTAAAACTGCAGCATCTTACAGAATAAGGGGCACAGTGCTGGAAACAGCAGGTCTGACACTAGCTTTTACTGTCCTCAGCAAGGGGGGCATAAACTATGTGACAGGTTCTCTTTAAATATAGTTTTACCTTGTGAAACATATTTATTAAAGGGTTATTCCCACTATAGAGATTGCTTCTCAACACATTTATTGATTTCATGCATTTTTGTAAAATACTTATTAAAAATTATTACACTTATTATTACATTTAAAAATTATGTACATGTTCATTAATATAAAAAGCAAAGAGCATCCCCCTGAGGTAAGACCACCCCTTTCACCTCTTCTCGACATTGGACCTACCTGTACATCCTAGTGGGAAGTGACTTCCCGCAAATGGACGGTACATCCTGGATATCATGCGGGCTCTCAGTTGGGGCCCACACGATCGAAACATGAGACCAGCCACGGGTGATTAAAGGGAATGGGGAGACAGAAAGAGGGAGCTCATTCTGTCTCCCTTTGCTGCAGCACGATCGCCACAGCTTCTGGGCTGTTTGTGATGACACCTTGTCCACCAGTGCCCTGTGGGCATGGCTAAGCATAGTGACTGACCGTTGCCATAGAGACTAGTACATAGCAGTGGGGAAAAGTAAAAAAAAATGTGAAAAAATTATTTAAAAAAAAAAAGGAAAATACAAACAGGAAAAATAAAGTAAAAAGACCATACACCACCCTCTCCCCTTTGCAAATGCCAATTACCCCCCCAAAAAGATCAGAAATAAGGTACACATATTTGATATCGCCGCGTGTGTAAGGACCTACCCTATAAATCGGCCATGCCTATTAACCTGCACAATGAACGTCACAAAAGAAAAAAAAACACTCACAGAATTGAGGAAAAATAAAGTTTTAGCTATCAGAAGATAGCAATGCATAAATATTGTTTTACACAATGCACCTTTTTTTTTTTAAAGTGCTTCAGCATAAAAACTACTATATAAATTGGGTATCGCCATAATTGTATCAGAGTAAAACGAACTTGTCGCGTGTACTGCACAGTACGCCCTGTTTAAAAAAAAAAAAAAAAAAAAAAAAAAACACTACTAGGATTGCAGTATTTTCTTCACCCTGCCTTCCAAAAGAACGGATTTAAAAGCTCAGATAAATGCCACGATGATAATAAAAACGTCAACTCATCCCACAAAAACAAGCCACTACACTGCTCCATACACAGAAAACAAAAAAGTTATGGCTGTCAGACTATGGCGCTGCAAAAAAATATAAAAAAATATACAAATTGGCTGTCGCTGTAATCGTATCGGCCTGCTGAATAAAGCTAGCATGTCACTTATACTGCACGGTGACCACAGTAAAAAAAAAATAAAACACTACCAGGATTGCTGTATTTTGTTCAAGAAGCCTCATAAAAACCTTAATAAAAAGTGATCAAAGCATCATATGCACTCTATAATGTTACCAATAAAAATGTCAACTGATCCCGCAAAAAGAAACTCATAATCAGTTCCATATACAGAAAAATAAAAAAGTTATGGCTGTCAGACTATGAAGATATTAAAACTCAATTTTTTATAAACGCATTTCTATTGTGTAAAAATGATGAAACCTAAAAACTATATAAAATTTATATAAATGCAATTGCATCGACCTGCATACTAAAGTTATCCTGTCATTTACACTGCACAGCAAACGCTGTAAAACTAAAGTCCAAAAAGCAATGGCGGAACTGCATTCCCCTCCCACCCCCATTTTCATGGCCCAATGCTAAAAAAACTATGTGTATTGTGCCCAAAAAGCACAATATACCCCTAGATGAGATCCATGAGGGGTGTTGAATCCAACATAGGGTGATTTCTGGAAGGTTTCACCAGTTCCGGTACTTTGGGGGCGTTGCAAATGTGATATGGCACCAACCAAAATCTGCCTTTCAAACGCCAAATAGCGCTCCCTCCCTTTTACACCCTTCCATACACCCAAACAGCAGTGTACACCAACATTGCCGAACTTGGAAGAAATTGTGAAACACAATTTGGGGCACTTTTTTTTCCAGGATTCCTTATAAAACATAAACATTTTCAGCTAAAATTGCAGATTGTTGGAAAAAATAAATATTTTTAATTTTCACCAGCTAACACGAAAAAAAATGTGTCTAACACCTGTTGGGTCGATATACTCATTGCAGCCCTGGATATATTCCTCAAAGGGTGTTGTTTCCAATATTGGATATTTTTAGGGGTGTTTATTAAGTATTAGCACCTGAGGGTGTCCGCAAACCTGAAATGACGAATTAATAAAATCGTACTGAAAATGAGACCCCAACGTCCGGTAGGTTCTTCTACTCTGAGGCTTGTGGTTGAGCCAAAGAGCGCACTAGAGCCACATATGGGATATCTCTAAAAATGGCAGAATCTGGGGAATTTATGTTGAGTTTCATTTCCCTGGTCACATCTGAATAATGGATACAAATCTTGACTGAAAATCTGCAAAAACATTTTGGCATTTCACCACCCGCTTTGCTTTAATTTCTGTGAAATACCTAATGGGTTAACAAACTTCCTAAACACGGTTTTAAATACTTTAAGGGGTGTAATTTCTTAAATATAGTGATTTATGAGGGTATCTAACTTATAGGTCCCTCAAAGCCATGTCAGAGATGGACTGGTCCTTAAAAAAATCTATGTTGCCAATGTTCTTGAAAATTTGAACAATTACTACTAAATTTCTAAGACCCTTAGGCCGTGTTCACACGGCTTATTCAAGCCGTATTTGCGGGCCGGATTTCGCCCGCAGTTAAGGCTTGAATAAGGGGCAGGGGCGCGGCGGGGGAGCTGCCCGCCGGCCTCATAGACAATGCATTATTTACGGCGCGTACGCATATCACTTTCTATCACTCTATGAGAACTGTGGATTACCGTAATGACTGGGACCGATTGGAGCCGTACTGCAGCGCAAATCCGGCGCGCTGTACGGCTCCAATCCGCGGCCAAATAAGCCATGTGAACATGGCCTTAATGTCGTAAAATTAAAAAACAAAAAATATGCCAACCTACAGTGGACATATAGTAGATGCAAGTTATAAACTATTTTGAGTGGAATAACTATGTCTTACACGAAGAAATTTTTGTAGGTTGAAAATGGCAAATTGTTCAAAATTTTCACAAAATGTTGATTTTGTTTTTTCTTATAGCATGTTTTTATTAAGAGCTTCCGAAATAGGCATTACAAATTGTATCAGAAGCATTGATCAATTAAGCAAATATATCAGAACAATCAGTAAAATCACAGTGTACGTAGCGGTACATGGCATGTAAGCTCAATTTTGTATAACGTAAAGGCAATCTGTTACATAGTTTATGCCCCCCTTGCTGAGGACAGCACAAGCTAGTGTCAGACCTGCTGCTTCCAGCGCTGTGTCCCTTATTCTGTAAGATGCTGTAGTTTTAAAGCATTTACCCCTCAAATCTTATTCATGAGCAGGTGTTAGCCCCGCCCACCAAAGACTAGTCACGCCCACATGTTTCTACCTATTCAAAATAATAGGTTTATCAGTTGAGGTGGGCAGGGCTAGCCTTGAGTGGGCGGGGTTTGAAAAAAACTGACTCTTTGACTTTTCTGGCTAAAAACTGCAGATTTGAGCATTAAATACACGAAAACTCCAGCATCTTACAGAATAAGGGACACAGCGCTGGAAACAGCAGGTCTGACACTAGCTTGTATTGTCCTCAACAAGGGGGGCATAATCTATGTGACAGGTTCTCTTTAAGACTGATTCTGTCCCATTGACTTCTATACGAGAGTTTTTTGTGACCTGGGAAGAAGTCACTGTGCAGGGAGGTGAAAGGGTGAACTGTGACTATCTCCTCTTGTGACTGGTGGATCCTGTGTTATCTATTCACACTGGTGACTCCTTTCAGTTTGACCCTCTTTGTGCTGATAATGAGCAGATAACAGAGAATCTTTCTGTACAGAACAGCAAGTGTCAGACTATTATTAGGCTTAGCGGCCAAAGTGGAAACTGCAGGACTTAAGAATTATTAAAAAATATTGAAAGTGATGTGGAAAATTTTAAAAAAATATAACCAACAATTCTTTAAAAAATGTGTTGAACATAAAAATATTTGTTCTACAATAAGTCATTTTTGATGACACATTCACTTTTAGTTCCCATCTATGTAACATGCCATGAGGAGTCTCACCCTGGAAGTTGGGATTATGCGCCAGTGGTAGGTGCAGAGAGTAGTCCAGGAATAAACCCTCTAATTTTGGCATAAGTAACACGTTACTACATGTGTCAGATGGAACCTATTCGAATGGCATGTGAAAGAAGCTTAAGAGGGAGGTTCCCGGTAGAAAAAGATTATCCAGAGAGCTGTTTGTGAATACATCTGTGTTGTAGGCCCAGTCCGCCATGTATCTACTGAAATTTTGGTATTTTTCACAACAAGGATTGAACGGACCAAGATTTGTTACCTAAAGCACATTGTGTCTCGAGAAAACAATCTCTGGATCACATGGATAGGTAAAAGTGTCTCTGTCAGGAAGGCCAAAACTGTTTGCGTCAGTAGGAGTTTAACCAGAATTTATAGCTATTTGCTTCAGTTTGTAAAAGTGGGCGTGGCTTGTTGCTTAAGCCAGTTTAAAGACCTATTTAGGAGGAATAAAAAAATCTAAGACACAAAAAAATGGCAAATTTTTGAGCAATCAGGAGACTGCTGGAACTTTCAGATCCTAGAGAAGTGGTAGGGAAAGTGCTCATTTCTGAGAGACGTGGGATCTCCTCTGCATTGGTGATCGTTAGGACTGATTTATCAAAACAGGTTTTCTTAGTCATACAGGTTGATGGAACGTAGACTAAGGTATGTTTGTGCCCTCCTCCCCATCCTAAATAGAGTTCCATCAGAAATCTAAAGGACGCAAAACTGCTGAAAGCCTCCCTATAAAGGAAGAGGTTTTCGTGAAACTGTTCATTGCATAGAAAATGTCCACTAATGGGATTTATTTATGTATTTTTATTCTATATTGGTCAAACATTCTGGGTTAATGTAAATATCCTGTATTATACCTGTCCACCAATCTGAAGCTTATACTAGGGGAGTTTAGCAGCCTACAGTATGCGATAAGCTCATTAGCTCCCCCTAGTGGAGGCTAATCCACACTCCGTTTAAAGAGTAGTTGTGGATTTGGTGCTCCAACTGTTGTTGAGAAATTAACTTATCAAATATCTTACATCTTAAAATTACAAGTTGTGAAATGATGGGGATATATACCGATTGTTCAACATAAAAAGCATGTCTTCTGTCCGTAGATCCCGACAATGTATTGGACTGGATTGAAGGCTTCGAGACTTGGGCATGTGACTGGATCAGCTGTTTAAGACTCGACTGATCCTATTTTTTTCTAAGATACATATCATAAAGGGGTTGTGACTGTCTATTTAGTTTATATTCACATTTGCTGCACATATATGTTCAAATACCAACAAAAAAGGCATTCACGAGCCTACTGCAGCATAGCCATAGGCCTCAATAGAACAGACACTATTCTGCCCCACAAATAATACACATGCTGGCATAGAACAGACCAAACACAATCAAAAGTTTTGTCTACTGATGCTTCTGGCTTTGTCACATCTGGATACCTTTTAGCTAGTATTCCAACATACAAATTAAAGTCAAATTATTATAGCCACTTTGGACCTCTGCAGCAGACATTTCATGAGGGAAGGCACACCGTCAGCTGGCTTAATGGGAATACAGTGGGTACAGAAAGTATTCACACCCCTTTAAATTTTTCACTCTTTCTTTCATTGCAGGCATTTTCTAAGATCCAAAAAGTTTATTATGTGGCTCATTAATGTACACTCTGCACCTCATCTTGAAATAAATAAAAAAAAACAGAAATGTAGATATTTTGAACTCACATGCTGTCTATTTCCCTCTGATCCTCCTTGAGATGGTTTAATTAAACTGATTGGACTTGATTAGGAAAGGCACACACCTGTCTACATAAGACCGCACAGCTCACAGTGCATGTCAGAGCACATGAGAATCATGAGGTCTAAGGAACTGCCCAAGGAGCTCAGAGACAGAATTGTGGCAAGGCACAGATCTGAACAAGGTTCAAAATAATTTCTGCAGCACTCAAGGTTCCTAAGAGGCACAGTGGCCTCAATAATCCAAAAGAAGAAGTTTGGGATGACCACAACTTTTCCTCAACCCGGCCATCCAGCCTAACTAGGTAATCGTGGGAGAAGGACCTTGGTGAGAGAGGGAAAGAAGAACCCCAGGATCACTGTGGCTGAGCTCCAGAGATGCAGTAGGGAGATGGGAGAAAGTTCCACAAAGTCAACTATCACTGCAGCCTCCACCAGTCGGGGCTTTATGGCAGAGTGTGGCAGACTGAAGCCTCTCCTCAGTGAAAGACATATGAAAGCCGCAGACAGCTTGCAAAAAAACACATGAAGGATCCCAGACTATGAGAAATAAGATTCTCTGGTCTGAGGAGATAAAGATTGAACTTTTTGGTGTTAATTGTAAGCGGTGGAGAAAACCAGGCCCTGCTCATCCCCTGCCCAATACAATCCCAACAGTGACACATGGTGGTGGCAGCATCATGCTTTGGGGTGTTTTTCAGCTGCAGTTACAGGACGACTGGTTGCATTTGAAAGAAAGATGAATGCGGCCAAGTACAGAGATATCCTGGATGAAAACCTCTTCCAGACGCTCTGGACCTCAGACTGGGTCGAAGGTTCATCTTTCAACAAGACAATGACCCTAAGCACACAGCTAAAATAACAAAGCAGTGGCTTCAGAACAACTCTGTGACCATTCTTGACCGGCCCATACAGAGCCATGACCTATACCCAATTGTGCATCTCTGGAAAGACTTGAAAATGGCGTCCACCAACGTTCACCATCCAACCTGAGGGAACTGGAGAGGATCTGTAAGGAAGAATGGCAGAGAATCCCCAAATCCAGGTGTGTAAAACTTGTTGCATAATTACCAAGAAGACTCTTGGCTGTACTAGCTCAAAGGTGCTTCTACTCAATACTGAGCAAAGGGTCTTCATACTTATGACCATGTGATATTTCGGTTTTTCTTGCTTAATATGTTTTTTTTCTATCAAGATGGGGGAGGGGGTGTAGAGTGTACATTATTCAGCAAAAAAAAAAAATTTACTTTTTTGATATTACCAAATGGGTGGGAGAAAAATTTAAAGGGGTCTGAATACTTTCTGTACCCACTGTATAAGTTGTGTGATAGACAGTCCTCACATCTCATTGCTGTCTGGGGAAATAGAGTGACTTTTCAGAGTTGCAATAAGGGATGATCATTGGCTGAAACTACGCAGTTTGTGAACTGTTTGTATGCTGCTGAGGTGAAAGTGTATCATGAGTGGACAAATGGCACCACTGCGAGTGAGCGACATGGAAATTGATGTCAAGGGAGTATCGACTACGAAGTTGTTCAAGGATGAAGCAACATGCTACCTAAATGCACCAAAATGAACCGGTGTGCTAACAGACGTGTGTCTAAAACAACAGATTAGCGAACCTTACTGCATGTGGAGCTCTAAAACCGAGAGATGCTCAATGCACTTCTGTCAAGGAACTTGCATAGATGGCTTAAATCAAGGCAGTTTCAGAATTGGACCTCTGCTGATTGGCTAGGGGTTGCCTTTTCTGATAAGTCACGTCTTCTGCTCCATTGAATGTATGGACATTGGCATTTCAGGTGAGACACATTAAAAAGCAAACACCCTGCAACCATTGCTGGAACAACACAGTGATATGGTCTGGGGAATATTTTTGTGGCATTCTCTAAGCTCCCTCATCCATGTGGAAGACACTTTCAATTGATTTTGGATTGAAAGCCATCCTGGCAGATTATATACATCCAGATATGCAGATGGTCTTCCCTGTGGGGTATATGGGGTCTTCAAAACAAGACAAAGCAACATGTCAGACAGCTAGAAGTATCTGATGTTGGCTGGAATAGTATGACCAAAGCTTCCAAGTACTACCCTGACTCCTAATTCCTTAGATCTAAACACAATTGACTATCCGTGGGACCATCTCAGTCATTTTGTTTACTCTATGGACCTCCCTCACGCACCCTTGAGCAGCTGTGGGATGCAGTCAGCATTGCTCCAGATACCTGCGGGAACCTATCTAGTTGCTGTACATATTGTACACGTGGTTACTCTGGATATTAACTAGTGGTCATAATAATGTAGCACAACTTTGTATATACATGGCATACACGCATTTGTAAATGTGGACATATCTTTACTTGTAGTTTTCTTGTGTCCTATCAAGTATGACAAGCATTACTGTATTTCATATCTAGAGTTTGGCTCAATGAAGTCAGTTCAATACTCAAAAACTTCTATTATGTGTTAAGAAACTTTATTTCTAAAAGAATTTACAGCAATATGATCGCTCTATAAACCCTTTATCCAGAAGAGCTTAAAACCAGAACAGGAGTATAAAAATGGAGATATTTCTTAGATCTATTCTCCCATTATACAAGTCACTGGTTAGACCACACATGGAATATTGTGTACAGTTTTGGGCACCAGTGCACAGGAAAGACATTGTAGAGCTTGAACAGGTACAAAGGCAGCAACAAAAATAATAAAAGGACTGGGTGGACTACAATACCCAGAAAGATTAGCAAGATTAGGGTTATTTAGTTTAGAGAAAAGAAGGCTTCGGGGGGACATAATAAATATGTTTAAATACATCAAAGGTCAATATAGAGATCTCTCCCAAGATTTATTTATACCCAGGACTGTATCTAGAACAAGGGGGCATCCTTTACGTTTTGAGGAACGAAAGTTTCTACATAAACATAGAAAGGGATTCTTTACTGTTAGAGCAGTGAGACTGTGGAACTCTCTGCCAGAGGAAATTGTCATGGTGAATTCACTAACAGAGTTCAAAAAGGGTCTGGATGTATTTCTGGAGCGTGATAATATAACAGATTATAGTGTCTAGGATTCTGGAGAGGGGTCATTGATCCAGGGATTTTTGCGATTGCCAGATTGGAGTCGGGACGGAATTTTTTCCCTAAAGTAAGGACAATTGGCTTCTACCTCATTTTTACCTTCCTCTGAATCAACACTTTAGCACAACAGGCTGAACTGGATGGACGTATGTCTTTTCTCGGCCTTACAAACTATGTAACTATGTCTACATTGCTGTGTAAGCCCCATTCATGCAACAAATTTTTTTACATGGATTTTAACATGTTTAATGCGAAAAGCCACATACATTCTGCTCCCAAACTACATACCTTTTTTTTTAATGGCAGTTTGTGCCAAATGGGGATAAGAAAGTGACATGTAATTTAATGATATGAACTCTACACAGAAACCATATTGGGTAGCTAGGACACTTATTTAGCCCCATTGAACAGGGCTAATTCACAATGAAATCCAACACATACAAAGTGAAAATCCATAGCAAAAATCTAGACATTCCTCAAGATTTCTGCCACAGATCCATAAAAGATTTTTCCATTACAAATCTCAGTGGAATAAGAGCATGTAAATTTGACAGTGGGTAATGGAAGGAAATAATTGTGATGTAGTTCAGTTTACGCTGATCTGATATCACTATTTGTGTGAATCTCACTTTTGATTGCCAGTAAGTGGCAGTATTTCCTATTTTTAAACCTTACATCAGATTTGTCATGAAAGTAGGAGACTCATTCAAAAAGGGGCCCCAACTATTCTGTAATAATCCTCGCTAAGATGAAGCAATCTGAACAAAGCAACATGCCTTCGAAGAAGGTGAGGTACAAGCTGAGTAGCTGTGGTGTTGTTTAACCTCTGTTGCATACCCCCATACTCCTTCACTCAGTCACTCAACTTTTCATCAGGATGGTGATATACAGTATTGAGCAGCACAACTTCATGGCCTGAACATGTTGGGTCACCAATTCCTCAGCGTGAGTTTAAAAAGAAATATAGTGTTCCTGTTGTACCCTCAAAAAGTATTCTTCAGAAGCGGGTATGGAAACGTTGGGATCATTAATCCTTCTTCATGGCATAGGCCATCCAAAAATGACGTGGAACACAATAGATGACGGGATACATTGCCTGGAGCGGTTGCCTACAAAACCTCTGAGACCTCTAGCACAGGAGACTGGGAGATCTTATTCAACATATCAAAGAGCAGCAAGAAAGGGCAAAATTGTATGAGTTTTGTTTCTAAGTCATTCAAAGGAAAAGTCAGAACAAGCCTCACACAAGGGAAACATCCAACGTGAAATTGCTGCTATCTCCCCCCCCCCCACCACCCTCCTCCCCAACATGCTTGCCAATAGTTTCAGGAACATGGAGCACCGCGTCAAAATGTGTTTGGCCGTAAATAGTGATCACTTTCCGCTTCGCATACAGTGCAGTTGATTACATGTACATTATGGTATGTAGAATATTTTTGGGTTTAAAATGTTTTAACCTAACGAGAATTACAACAGAATATTCAGGGCCTCTTTCGAGTGAATTTCAATTTATAACTACGATAAACATTGATAATAATTGCACATAGCGTGTTTTCCCCGAAAATAAGACACCCCCGAAAGTAAGACATAGCAGAGATTTTGTTGAATTCCCTAATATAACGCACCTCCCGAAAATAAGACATAACGGAAATCATTGCAGCAACTCCCCATACACAGGGCCGTCCCTAAGGGTGGGCAGAGACAATGGGGGGCCCCGCTCACCCCGAGAAACATCCCTGGGACATATTGTTGTAGCATCTGAGTGTTGAAGGACCTGTGCAGGGAGGTCATGTGACTGTGATGTCACCACAGGTCCCAAACATCGCAGGACAGCAGACAGAAAGTACAAGTAAGTAATAGAGGGAAGAGGGGGGAGAACAGAGCAATGATACTGACACACATCTCACAGGATGGCTGATGGGGCCAGCATGTCACATTTGTCATCCTTTGACATAGGTCACTGCAGATGCCATACAATGTCGGTTACATACATATATCCTATGGTTTGTGACTCTAAACTTTAAGAATATATATATATATATATATATATATATATATATACACACACTAGTATAGCATGCTATAATTTATTTATGGAAGAATAAGACATCCCCTGAAAATAAGACATAGTGCAGCTTTAGGAGAAAAATCACGGAATAAATGCAAAAAAAAATCCACTCTAAAATGTAACCTTTAATGATTATAGATTAAAAACGTTAATCCTTACTACATATATCATTTGACACCCTATCACCCAAGCTGGGGAAAAAATATATTCACAATATGGCCATGGAACACTCTAATGGGTTACTTAGTGACCACCATACTATATGACACCTATGTAGGCACCCTTAGTGATCCTCTATCTTCACCCTTATTATGGTCCTACAAAACAAGCGGGGACATCGCCCCAAAAAGGGTGGCCCCACCACTAGAAGGCTTTCCCTATACCGCCCTCATACTTAAATAAATGCAATGGAGGTCATAAAAGTACCCAATAGTCATGCCACATATATACACATTCAAGAAATAAATACTAATATATATATTATTTCTTACTGTCCTTGTGTCAAGAGGACTAATCCCGACGCGTTTCTCCCTCCAAGTTGCGAGAGGGTTCCTCAGGGGATCGCATAAGTCCGGACTCCAAGATGCGGAGCTTTTCACCAGCTGATAGGGTGATGAGGCTATGTCAACCTCCAAACTAACCCCAACTTCATCTTTTTATACCCATAAGAGGGGTCTTTTCAGATTGTGAGATAGAGGAAGGACCTGATAAGATTGATCTAAAGACATTATTTAAAGAATTACAAGGAGCATATAAGGAAAATATTAAATCATTTTGGGAGGTACTCAGTTTAGAGAACTACATTAAGTCAAATATTGCGCTGAGGGGTCTCAGACCTTTTGTTTGTCCATCTTTAAGATCTAAAACTCCCCAATTAATTAAAAAGTGGGAACAAGAACTATGATGTTCCTCCCTTCGGTTAATGGGATTTCTTCTTGAAGAAGAAAAACAAACATTAGAAAGAACAGCGAATAATCTTAAAACATTAAAAGAAAGGATTCTGACACATAAAACAGAACCCGATTTTTCAAGAAGGGAGGCGATCTTACAAACAACAATAGAGAGGTACCAACAAAATATAAAAGAGCGCAAACACAAACAATATACTCGAGACCTTGCAGAGTTTAAGGAAGGAAAAGCTTTTTCCTTTCTAACTGAGAGCGAGAACAGGGCTGCAACTTCAGATCAGGAGAATAGTGAGAAAGAACCCCATAACTCCTATCCTAATCCCCTGAGAGGTGGAAGATCTAGAGGTAGAAATAATTATCAGGGGTCATGGAGGAGATACTCAAGAAGGGGGCGGGAGAATAGATACCAACAGGTAGGAGTAAAAACAAGATCAGCATCAAATTTGAATTTGGCCTCATCCTCAAATTCACTTTCATCCTCATCCTCATCCTCAGCAACACCTTTTTTAGATCAGGTGGAAGGCCCACCCTACAACTTGAAGGAACAATTAGACAAACTAAAGAGAGGGGCGGGAAAAGCAACCAAGAAAACCAGGTGATTAATCTTTCTGCCAGATCTTTAACTGAGGATGAACATAGGGTCCTGTCTAAAGGGTTGTCATTTGTCCCTACCACCAGATTTAAGGATTTCACGTGGGTTAAGGATATTAACCTGTTTATCAGAAAACTGAAATGGACGAAATTTATGAGAAATAATGATCTTAAAATGTGTGAGGAATTAAATATTTCAAGGGATGATCTCCCCGTAATAATGACCATTACGTAATTGCTATAATAAGGGGATAATGGGATGAGACATGTATTTACTGATCTAAAATTAAAATGTACTCGCCAACCTCAACCCAAATTAACTACTGAGATTTATATCTTCCTAAAAATAGTTACAAAAGATTTGGAAGCATTGGCATGTGAACATAGCATCAAATGGCAATTTTACAACTAGAGAAATGGAGCTTTATTATCTCTTGAACAAGACTCCAATGTTATCATTAAACCCTCTGATAAGGGGGGAAATATTGTTCTCTTAGATCACGACAAATATGTTCTCATGTGCTCCAAACTATTAGAAGACCGGCATAGTTACGAAGTATTATCTGGGGACCCCACTGTAAGATTCCTAAAGGAATTGGAAGATATAATAATTGGGGGTGTAGATGCCATGCTCCTTTCTAGAAATGAATCTAAATTTCTATTACCTTCAAACCCACAGATAGCTACATTTTATGCACTCCCAAAGATACATAAAGGAGTTATCCCGCTAAAAGGACGACCCATCGTCTCTGGAGTCAACTCACTTACTCACAATGTAGGGATTTATCTGGACAAAATCCTAAGAGAATTTGTGGTCTCTCTCCTGTCATATATCCGTGATACATCGGATCTGTTGAGGAAATTGGAGGGTATCACTGTGGACAAAAATGTGCTGCTGGCCTCGGTGGATGTGGAAGTGCTGTATAGCAGCATACCACACCACTGGGACCTGACGGCCGTTGAGTTCTTTTGGGGAACAAGAGGTAGACAACATCAGGACCATAACCAATTGGTGCTAAAACTCTTGGAATTTACGTTAACCCACAATTCCTCTTCGGACCCAGGGTCTACCACCAGCTCAGGGGTACGGCTATGGGGAATCCCTGTGCTCCCTCGTACGCCAAACTATTCCTGGGCTGGTGGGAGAGGATTTGGAACATCTTACATCTAAGGTACTTGTCTGTGGACGTTTTATAGACGACGTCTTCGTGCTGTGGCAGGGCACGAAGGCAGAATTTCGTCTATTTATTGAGACCTTGAATGACAACAATATTGGGCTAAAACTGACCCAGGAGATTCAGGAACAGGAAATTGCGTTTTTGGACGTCAAAATTATGAAAGATTCATTAGGAATGTTACAGACCACCATTTTCCGCAAAAAGACTCCTTCGTTGGGAAAGTTACCATCCCCAAAAATTGAAGGAAGGAATACCTAAAGGGCAGTACCTACGTGTGAGGAGGAATTGCTCCAGGGTCGATGAGTTCTATGCACAAGCAGACCTTCTGAAGAATAGGTTTTTAGAGAGAGGATACCCCCCTATCAGTATTAAAACCAGCTTTTAAAAATGCGGTAGCGTCAGATAGGAACGCATTACTTGTTACTCACCCAAAGGAATCTATGGTTGAAGATTCTCAGCCTCGAATCATTGGTACATTTGACGATCAGAATGAGGCAGTGAGGGATATTTTGAGAAGATACTGGGGTATTCTCCGTTCCGATAAAGATTTGGTGGATTTACTATCGCCTATGCCTTTAATTACATATAGGAAAGGACGATCGATTCGTGACCGACTTGTGCATAGTCACTACACACCTATGCAAAGGGAGAAATCGTGGCTTGAGAGAAAGCCACTTGGAACCTTTCAAATGTGGAAAGTGTGTCGCCTGTCCTTTTGTGGCTAAAACTAAGGAGTTCCAAAGTACGACCACTGGTAAGAAATATGAGATACGTGATTTCATGAATTGTCAGACAAAAGGGGTGGTTTACATGTGTACGTGCATCTGTCAGAAAAAGTATATAGGCAAGACCTTGAGGCAGTTTAAGACTCGTATAGGGGAACATTTTGGAGACATTCGACATCGGCGGGACACCCCCCTGGCACGACATGTGTGGGAGATGCATGAAGGGAACTACAAGGGCCTCCTGTTTTTGTGTATTGAAAAGATTACAATGACACCAAGAAAAGGTGACATTGATAAACGATTGCTCTGCAAGGAGACCGAATGGACATATCGTTTGAAAACGCTGTGTCCGGACGGTCTGAATGAGGTTCTCTATTTTGGCTGCTTCATTTAAATATACCATGAAAAATAGGTATTAGTAAATTGTGAAAATCTCCGGTCTGGAGGGTACTACTCAATGATGCAAGTGTCATGGTGAGATTATCAGGGTATAAATAGTCCATCACCTTTATGTTGATTAATTTATGCATTCAAAGTTCATGTTGGGTATCTAATGACTTATCTATATTTATAATTTTTGTCACTCCTTTTTGATCCCTTCTTTTTATAGTCTTATTTGAATATCTTTTGCTATATCATCCTTCTTCCCATCTAACCTCCGGGTGTTTTTTATTCCCAGTGATATGCACGGTTTGTCAGTTAATGTATTTGTAGCTCTTATTTAGAGTACATGGATATGGCATTACTTGTTGCAGTTTTGGGGGGCTGAATTTCAAATAAAAACCAAATGTTTTTGACTTGTTGTATAGTTTGGGCGGCGGCACTTTGGATGAGCAGGCGCCATAAGAGTGGTGTGGTGTATCTGCGCCGTCGGGTAGCGAACATGTGAATGACGTAATGAAGGGTGTCCGGATGCTGGAATTTATTAACAGCGCAGGCGCTCTGATAAGCTATCGGCGCGGTGATCCTAGTGCGCACGCGCCGGCGTTGTACTGGTATGGACGCGGACCTTAGGACTCAGTGTGTATAGGGCGCATGCGCAGAATACATAACAGATGGGCGCCGATACGTTCTCAGGCGCCACCATCACAGAGCGCATGCGCCGGCTTTAGGCCGGCGCGAATATGCAGCTCACCCGGCATCATTCATCTATACGGTATGTGTACATTTAAATTAGGAGGCGGCGATCATCCACAATTTAATGGGAGGTAACTCTCTTATGGGAGGTATAAAAAGATGAAGTTGGGGTTAGTTTGGAGGTTGACATAGCCTCATCACCCTATCAGCTGGTGAAAAGCTCCGCATCTTGGAGTCCGGACTTATGCGATCCCCTGAGGAACCCTCTTGCAACTTGGAGGGAGAAACGTGTCAGGGATTAGTCCTCTTGACACACGGACAGTAAGAAATAATATATATATATATTAGTATTTATTTCTTGAATGTGTATATATGTGGCATGACTATTGGGTACTTTTATGACCTCCATTGCATTTATTTAAGAATGAGGGCGGTATAGGGAAAGCCTTCTAGTGGTGGGGCCGCCCTTTTTGGGGCGATGTCCCCGCTTGTTTTGTAGGACCATAATAAGGGTGAGGATAGTAGATCACTAAGGGTGCCTACATAGGTGTCATATAGTATGGTGGTCACTAAGTAACCCATTAGAGTGTTCCATGGCCATATTGTGAATATATTTTTTCCCCAGCTTGGGTGATAGGGTGTCAAATGATATATGTAGTAAGGATTAACGTTTTTAATCTATAATCATTAAAGGTTACATTTTAGAGTGGATTTTTTTGCATTTATTCTGTGATTTTGTTTATGTGATTCAAGAAATCCCCGTATATCTTTTCTTTTTCTGTGAGGCAGCTTTAGAAGCAAAAATTGAATATAAAATGCTGTCTTATTTTCAGGGAAACAGGGTAGTGGCATATCCCGAATGAGTATTTTCTGTGTTGAGGACAGTTGCTCATTTAGAATTACAGTATCAAGGTTCTCCGACAAAGTATTTCAGAGAAAAACAATTGCATGTTTAGGCACAGTCCACATTAAGAGGAGTTTGGTAGTAATGGGTAGTAACTTGCTGAGTGGTTGGGCTTTAGACATTAGTATGTAAGACCGATGGCCCTTTTTATTGTTACACATAGTACAGCTTCATCTAGGCTGTCTAGTGATTGTGAAGGCCCTGCTAGTTGGACCCATACCTTTCATTGCTCATGCAGTTGGGAAAACACTTTTTTTCTAGACTAATAAATAAAAGTGTAATCAATGTCTAATCAACTACAGATCATTGAAACATGACGGAGTATATCAGCCAAACGAGACACCCATCATTAGACTGTACGTCAGTACAGAGGAGGATATCCCTTTCTGCTAAACATAAAGAGTAGCCTAGAATGATTGAAATTGCATCGACTCACAGCCCCTTTTGCTTCACATGCACTGGATGCATGGACTTAGCCGCCATCAGTGTCAACCCATAAAGAAACTCTTTAACACGTTATAATAGTCCAATAGATTTTATGAGTATAAATATTATTTGAAGTTAAGAGCTTTTTACCAGTAAAGGTTCCTTTTGCCGGCTGGTCACATCCTTCATGTGTAAAGAGAAAATATGCTACCGACAATGTGCAGTACATAGTTGAAACTAGAAGTTTACATCCACTATATACAAAGACACATATGCATGTTTTTCTCACTATCTGACAAGAAATCAGAATAAACCATATCTGTTTTAGGTCAATTCGAATTATCAAAATTATTTATATTTGCCAAATGCCAGAATAAGGAGCGAGAGAGAGAGATAATTTTTTAAGGCATTTTTATTAATTTCTGCACAGTCAAAAGTTTCCATACATTTCATTAGTATTTGGTAGCATTGCCCTTAAACTGTATGAGTTGGGTCAAACGTTTTGGATATCCTTCCACAAGCTTCTCACAATAATTGGTAGGAATTTTGGCCCATTCCTCCTGACAGAACTGGTGTAACTGAGCCATGTTTGGAGGTCGCCTTGCTCACACCTGCCTTTTCAGCTTTACCCATAAATTTTCAGTAGGACTGAGAACAGAGCTTTTTGATGTTCACTCCAAAACATTGACTTGGTTATCCATGAGCCACTTTGTAACCAGTTTGGCAATATGCTTACGGTCATTGTCCATTTGGAAGACCCATTTCTGCCCAAGCTTTAACTTCCTGGCTGATGTCTTGAGATGTTGCTTCAGTATTGCCACATAATCTTCTTTTCTCATGATGTAATCTATTTTGTGAAGTGCACCATTCCCTTCTGCAGCAAAACAACCCCATAACATGATGCTGCCATCCCTGTGTTTCACAGTTGGGATGATGTTCTTTAGGCTTCCAAACTTCTCCCTTTTTCCTCCAAGTAACGATGGTCATTATGGCCGAACCATTAAATTTTAGTTTCATCAGGCTATAGGACATGTCTCCAAAAATATAGGTCTGTGTGCATTTGCAAACATTAATCTGGCTTGTATATGTTTCTTTTGGAGTAATGGCTTCTTCCTGGCAGAGTGGCCTTTCAGCCCATGTTGATACAGTAATAATTTCACTGTGGATAATGACACAATCTTGCCAGCTTCTGCCAGCATCTTCACAAGTTCTTTTGCTTTTGTTCTTGGGTTGATATGCACATGTTGGACCAAAGCGTGTTCATGTCTGAGACACAGAACAATCTCCTTCCTGAGCAGTATGAAGGCTGGACATTCCCATCTTGTTTGTACTTGTGTATGATTGTTTGAACAGATGAACGAGGCACCTTCAGGTATTTGGAAATTGCACTCAAAGATGATCCAGACCTGTGCAAGTCTACATTTCTCTTCCTGATGTCTTGGCTGATTTCTTTAGACTTTCCCATGATGTTACACACAGAAGCACTGAGTTTCTGGTGTGCATTTAAAATACATCCACATGTGTGACTCTAATTAACCCAGATGTTGCCAATAGACCTGTCAGATGCCTCCAAAGACATGCAAAGACATGACATCATAATATGGGCTGTCCATATTGTTTAAAGGCATAGTAAACCTTGTGTATTTCAAGTTTTGACTTTGCAGAAAGTAATAAAAATGCCTTGAATTCTCGCTCTGTCTCATTATTCTGGCACTTGACAATTATAATTAATTTTGTAATCCTAATTGACCTAAACCGACTAAGGTTTATCCTGATTTTATGTCAGATAGTGAGAAAAACATGCAGATGTGTCGATCACATCCTGCTCTCAGCCTAGAATAAGCCATCTGACAGGTTCCTTTAACCCCTTAACGACCTTAGACGTATGCATACGTCCAGGTCGTTTGGGGGTTAACGCACCTGGACGTATGCATACGTCCTGAGGATCGCGCGAACTCTAAAGTAGAGTTTGCGCGATCGGCGCGGGGTGTCAGCTGTCAGCTGACATCCCGCAGCATCGGCCCCGACCCGAGATCGCTCGGGGGGGAGGGAGGGGGCGGATAACCCCTTAATTATCGCAACGATTGGGTCGCAATAACTAAGGGAGACGCATTTATGGGGGTATCTAACATGCAGGCCATTCAAAGCCACATCAGAACTGGACTGGTCCCTAAAAAAAATGTATATTGCAAATTTTCTTGAAAATGTGAGAAATTACTACTAAATTTCTAAGCCCTCTAATGTCGTAAAAAAAAAAAAAAACATTAAAAATTGATGCCAACCTATAGTGGACATATGGTAGATGCTAGTTATAAACTATTTTGTGGTGAATAATTATCTGTACTTCAACTATGCAACTTTGCGGTATATATTTAACTGCTCACGTTACGTATCTTAAAGCCCACTGGGAGTTCCATGCATACGCTCCCTTATCTTGAACTACAAACACACAAGGGCTATGTGATAATAAATGCAAACATTTTTTTATATTTTATAATAGGTGCATGTGCAGTACATTCAACAGACGAACACCTTAGGCAATGAAGTAGTACAATATAAACGTGGCAGTACTTAGCTGAATCTTCATCCGCTCATAGCAGGGAATAAGTGTAAAGTTCAGTCATTAAAAGCTGATGATATAGCGCCGCTATTTGGCAGCATGGAACTGCACTCCGATATCATTAGCTTTTAATGACTGAACTTTACACTTATTCCCTGCTATGAGCGGATGAAGATTCAGCTAAGTACTGCCACGTTTATATTGTACTACTTCATTGCCTAAGGTGTTCGTCTTTTGAATGTACTGCACATGCACCTATTATAAAATATAAAAAAATGTTTGCATTTATTATCAAATAGCCCTTGTGTGTTTGTAGAATAATTATCTGTCTTGCACACAGAAAATTTGGGACTTTCAAAATGACACATTTTTCCAAATTTTCATGAAATTTTGATATTTTTCACAAACAAGCAAGGATTGCATGGATCAAAATTTCTGACTAACTTAAAGCACAATGTGTCACGAGAAAATAGTCTCTGAATCACATGGACAGGTAAAAGTGTCAAAAAGTTATTCTCACATAAAGTGGCATATGCCAGATTTCAAAAATACGGCTGTGTCAGGAAGGTCAAAACAGGCTGGGTCCTTAAGGGGTAAAAGTATCCCTAAGTGAGTGTTTTGTAATGCATGCAATAGGCCCAGCGGTAGGCTTTAGTAACACAAATATATTGGATGTCCAAATTTGCTCCATATTAGGGAGGTCCAGAACATGGAGCCAAGGATAGTCAATGCATCACTTCACTTGGCTGTATTTTTATAGCCTTGTTCTACTGGTAAAGTAATTTCCCTGCTGAATCAACCAGAGCCTAAAAATATGCAGTTCTTTCTAATTATTTCTTAGTTGCTTCTATGAGTGTCGATGTTTGATCTCTATGTGGTGGAAAATCATTGACGAAGCACAGCGCTTAAAGGATATCTTTTAATGGAAAAAAAAATAATGTGACTGGTCATAGTGGCATGCTGGAAGTGTACATTGATGTGGGTCTGAGTGCTGAGCTTTCCAGCACTCCCTAAAAGGAAGGGGGACAGGCACTGCTGAACGTTGTGCCCCTTTGTTTGTGATCGGCTTTCCTTGGAGAGCAGAATGTGCTATGTACCGATTTATAGACCTTGTAGGGATCTTGAAAACTGCTCCGTCTACTCTGAGAAGAGTTGAGCAGAACTAAAAGAGTATAGCCTTTGATCTAATGCTAGATGATAAAACTGCTAAAACTTCTGATGTCACGGTGGCATTAAAAGTTTTAAAAAAAATTATAGGTATCCTTTAAAATCCCCTTTTTCTGGAGATCTCCTATAAAAGGGTCACAAAAGAGGCGGTGTTTATGCAAATTCTGTCTGAAAGTCAATGTTGAATAGGTATTCCTGGGCATCATGGGCGGGTCAGGAGAATTAACGAGGGTTCGGTTAAAACTTCCTGGATGGTAGTTTTAAAAGACTGGCAACTATGTTATCCGCCCATAGTAGTGTTTCTAGAGGTTTCAGTTGAATTCAGGGCCTGATGCCCAAAGGGGCCAAAGAGTCTCCTGCCCCAAATAAAGGTACTAGTGCAATAAATTACTTGTATGGAGCAGGGCTGTGAAGTCGGCAAGCCGAAGCCCCGACTCCGACTCCTCAATTTCCCAAACCTCCGACTCCTGACTCCCTCATACATGGCGCATGTTTAAGTGATAACTTTACTGTTTATCACCTTGTGATACAATAATCAAGCTATTTAGGTAGAACAGACACTGAGTTGAAGAAAAAGCTGTATTTGTATTCAAGTCCAGTCTGCACCAACATTGGGAATGTGTAGAAGAAATCTGGGATCGGATTTTGATCAAGGTATGCTTGAATCTGATCCAGAGCCCAGAAGGATTCAGGCAGTGCTGAAAGCCAAAGGTGCATTTACCAAATACTAACAAAATAAAAAAAATAGCTTTGCCTGCTCCGTGTCATCAATTACACTCCTCATGTGATAAGGCTGAAGATATGGAGCTGTAGCACTGGCCGGACTCAATTCCTCTTGCTCTTTGCACTGCATCGAACTAACTGGACCAACTTATATATTTTGGGAGTCGGTCCCTTTTATGACGACTCCTGCAAAATAGGCACTGACTCAGACTCCACAGCCCTGGTATGGAGCATAATTTTCCTCTTCCGAACTTCTTATTACTATTGCTGTGTGAAGCTTAGAAAGGTCCATCAAAACCAGCAAAAACGTGCCTTTTGGTTACAGTTGATTCCTCGGTCCAGATAACCTGCTTATTCCTTCCCCTCATCAAAGTGTATGTACAGTTACATGTTCATGGAAGGGAGAGACATGGACCGCACATCCTCACACTATGCATTGATTCTAAAGCAGTGTTTCTCAACTCCAGTCCTCAAAACCCAACAACAGGTCATGTTTTCAGGATCTCCCAGGGAATGCACTGACAATAATGATATCACCTGTGCAATACTGAGGAAATACTGAAAACCTGATCTGTTGGTGGGTCTTGAGGACTGGAGTTGAGAAACACTGATCTAATGCTTCTCAGCCAAACTTTACAAAAATGAACAGGAGGTACTTAGTATACTTTTTGATCAAAACATATAAAACAGGTTAATGCCCTTATTCTTTCAGTCTGCTTGCAGGGAGCCTAGGAGAGGTAAGCTGTGTCAACCTTTCTTTTTGGTGATGGTGCTGTGTGGCGGCCATTGTTGCTGTGATGCTATGCTGGTGTGGTGGTGTAGCACAGAGCCAGGGGGCTAGGTCTGGCAGTGGGGCTGTTGGGCCACTGGGCCATGCCCCTCATCTGTGTGGCTTTTGCTGCGGTGGTGGCCTCCATGCAGTGCTTCCCCCATTTAGTGTAGGTACCCACTTCATAGAAGTCGCCGTGAAGTGGCAAATGGGCTCAAACATTTTGATCCAAAAGTATACTAAGAACCTCCTGTTCATTTTTGTAAAGTTTGGCTGAGAAGCATTAGATCAACGTATAGTATGAGGATTTGCGGTCCATGCCTCTCCCTCCCATGTTTGTATACAGTTATATATGTTCCTTTTCAGTAGGCTGTAAACTTCATGTATTATTACAGTAAGTTCAATAAGTTATGTAATATACCTTGCAAATTTTGTGTCGACAATACATCAAAAGCTTCCCCCCCCCCTCAATATTGCAGACTTTTTACTTTTAAGCAATTCATTGGTGTTGACTTTTTTTTTTTTCGTTTTTAGCAGGTTTAATACATAACAGCTGTAACTACAGCCTTGTGAAATAACATCCGCTGAAAATGTTATGCCCACTGTTTTTCTGATTTATAAAATACAAGAGATCACTCTTTGGAGGGGAAGAGCAGCCCATACCTGGTATAATAACCCTTTGAAGTGTTTTACTACATTTTAGCTGAATATATTTCCTCACATTTTCGACGCTGAATTTCCAGATGTGGCTGAGCTTGCCGTTCTGCGTTAAATCCAGGGGGTTGCTGCAGCCAGAATATATGGCCGCCATTTGGCTTCTTTCATACAGCCATAAACTGTTTATTGTTATGATTCTTTAAAAGATATTTCTATGTATTCGACTGCCTTTTAATGCTACAATATAACGTTTCATAGACGATTGTGTACATTGAAGTCCCTGCAGTGTTTGACTTCTGTTGCTTGAAAAATGCACCCAATATAAATATTATATCAACATTATTATGCCGACGCGGCTCTGTTACATAGATACAGAAGAAGAATGCAGGCATTGAGCTTTTTGCAGTAGTAGTGTTTCATTACTGTGATAATAACGACACTGATATAATATATACATTTACTATATTAGAGCGCGAGTTCCTCCACTCGTTTTACCTTCTCTCAGGTCACTTAACAGCTTTACAGTCTGCATTGTAGATTATACTGTCATTGTTAGCTTCAATTTAAGGGATTGTGCAGCGGAAGAAAACTTATTTGAAATGGGGCCAGGGTGGTGATAAAAAGAAAAACAAATATTCTTACCTACTTGTACCCTGCTGCTGCTAATCCAGAAGGAACGCTCCTCTTAACTTCCAGGTCCTTGCTGACACATGAAAGAGGCTTGTGCTTCTTTGTATGTTATTTACAGCCAGGACCAAAGAGAGCTCCGATCCTGGCATTTAACCGTTAGATCGAGTTCACACGGCTTATTCACAGCCTAATTGCGGGATGGATTTTGCCCGCAATTACGGCGTTTGCTCAGTAGAGAAAACTAAGCTTAAAAAGAAAAAACTCCTTATCTAGCTCCCTTCACCCACATTTTTCCCACCCTTGGTTGAACTTGATGAACATATGTCTTTTTTCAACCGTACTAACTATGTACAGTGGGCAAAATAAGTATTTGATACACTGATGATATTGCAAGTTTTCCCACCTACAATGGAGAGGTCTATAATTATTATCGTATCTACACTTTAACTGTGAGAGACCGAAAAAATCTAGAAAATCACATTGCATGATTTTTAAATAATTAATCTGCATTTTATTGCATGAAATAAGTATTTGATCACCTACCAACCAGCATGAATTCTGACTCTCACAGACCTGTTAGTTTTTCTTTAACTCCTTAATGACCGACTGTGGACGGTGCGTGTCTTCTTTCTGCAGTGACGTCTAGAGATGTCACTGCAGAAATCGGAGTTTTGCGGCTCCCAGCACCGCAGCTGCACTAGGAGCACAGCTATACTTAATAGCTTTGTTCCTAAAACAATCTCTGTAAGTGCTGGAAAGCATCGTGACCGTGGCATAATCAAAGGGCATTCCCTTGCTCCATCGGGTGATCGGGACTCCTAGTGACCTGAAAGAGCCCGAGGAATGTCTGTTCAGTCAGTACTGGGGACCTAGAGTAACCCCAGGGCTGTCTGTATAACAAGCCTGCAGTCAAAGCACACTGGGCCTGATTTATCAAAACTGTCTAACAGCAAGACTGTCTTAGTAGCCCATAGCAACCAATCAGGGCTTAGCTTTCATTTCTCCACAGCTGTTTCAAAAATAAAAGCTGAGCTTTGATTGGTTGCCATGGGCAACTAAGACATTCTTACTGTTAGACAGTTTTGATAAATCAGGCCCACTGTGTGCTGCCCTGACTGCTGCCTGTGTCACACTGACTAGATTGTAGTGTATTAGCATATTCATGTATCCTAATACATTACCAAGTGTAAAAAAAATGTACTAGTTATACCTCAATGGAATTAAAACAAAAGGGTAAAATCAAATAATAAAATAAAAATAAATATTGAATAAAATATTTTTGTGCATACATTACACACAAAAAATATACATATAAGGTATCTACACGGCCGTAGTAACCTGTAGAATTAATCGGCTCGGTAAGAAGCATTTCAAGCTCCTGGAGTGGCCTAGCCAGTCTTCAGACCTGAAACCAGTCGAAAATCATTGGAGAGAGCTGAAACTCAATGTAGCCCAGCGACAGCCCCGAAACCTAAAAGATCTGGAGAAGATCTGTATGGAGGAGTGGGCCAAAATTCCTGCTGCAGTGTGTGCTAACTTGGTCAAGAACTACAGGAAACGGCTGTTTTTCTGTTGTATCAAATAATTATTTCATGCAATAAAATGCAAATTAATTATTCAAAAATTATACAATGTGATTATTTGATTTTTTTAGCTTCTGTCTCTCACAGCTGAAGTGTATCTAAGATTAAAACTACAGACCTCACCATTCTTTGTAGGTGGGTGTATCAAATGCTTATTTTCTCCAATGAATTTTCTCGGCGGTTTTTAAGAGTATTCCACACGCGAATCTACATCCAGAATCCCATAGACATGAATGGGATTTGTTTTTCTGTTGCCCCATTGTTATATTATTCCTCCTGCAAAAGGAAAAATAATTTGACAACTGAGCTGTACCTTTCCTTTTGTTATAACGGACCGGTCATCTGTTCTCACTCGTCCATTTTAATAAATACTTGCACACCTTAAAATGTAACAATCCCAGAGCCTCTTTTTTTAGAACTCTTTTATAAATTGGCAACTGGGCTTTACGATTCCTCTTGTCAATAAAGTGTTTCCCTACAGTCTAACATTGGATGAAGTCTATGTAGGCGATATGCGTAGGGCTTTTAGCGCTTCTTCCCCCAGTGGTACACCTCCAACAATCTTGTGGGATTTATATACACATTAATATTTTGACATATTTTGGTGATTTTCAAATGTTTGGTCCGGTGGAATTATTTTGTGAGCATTTTTTTTGTATCTTTTTACTTGCATATGAGTGCACCAAATGCATTGTTTTCTTCAGTGAGGGCTTTGTATGCCATTTCAAGCTAAATGGGCCGTATTTCGTCGTAATTACGCGCCGAAGTGCACAATTAGGCGAAAACGGCCCTTCATTACGTAATTCACATTCTCATAGAGAACTATGGATATCTCTCTCCGCCCGGCGAAGCGCGGGGGGAGATAATTGCAGTCACTTTCTAGCGCGTTCGGCGAGCAGTGATAGTCAATGGGCGGCAAGTCGGCCTCTCCCTCCCGCCCCGCCCCTCCACACGTAATGCGGGGAAATTAGTCCGCAATTAAGCCGTGTGAACATAGCCTTATAGGCATTTATTAGGGTACCTGTGACTGTTTGTTTATTTTTTTAGTGTTTTAAAACTTTTTTTGTGATGGATTTTGTACAATAAAAATACATGTCATTAATCAGTTCATGTGTATTTGTGTCACTTTTGCCTCTTCCCTTGCTTTTGTATACATATTTGTTCACATGTTGCACATTTTTGCGCGTTTAGTGGTGCACGTACCTTATCTCTGTATTCTTACACAAAATGTGTACAGACACAACCCATTGACTATGGAAATGGGAACACCCAGTTGTCAACTATCCATACTTTTTCTGGAGAAATACCGTAACAAAGAAGTGACCCAACGCAGAGTTCTGACATACATATTACCTGCATACATATTACCAGCAGGAATAACTGAAGAATGGCACAATTTCTTATGAAAGACACTCGAGAATTGTTATTGTATGGGAAATATGAGAATTCACTAAATGGACATTTCAGGAGATTTGACAGATATTCTTTATAGTGAAAGTTTGAGAAATATTATTATAATTAGAGGAACACCTTAAACATTCATTAATTTGCCTACCCTTTTTTTTTTTTTGTATGAGAGCCTTCCCCAGAACACGGATGTGATCTCTGCTGATTAGTAGAAATCACTGGGTACTGGCAGTAATAAATTACAAGATGTGCAGCCGGCAGATGTTACCGGGATTTCAGCACAAATAGAATTAAACTTTTGGAGCTTGTGCCGTCTTCTGTCTGGTCGCTGCATTTCATGGGTCACTCACCATGTGCCATTGTTGATTAGTGCTTTGAACTACCACATGCCAATCCAAATGAAGAGGATATTTTATATCGCACAGGAGACGAAATGTCCTTTCTTTAAAAGTGCATGTGCTTTTCATGAACCTTTTCCTGCGGCTCTTGGCTTTCTTCTGACCAGCACTCCTGTAGCCTCCAGCTATTGTTATTGATAAAGGAATTGGAGACTAGTTAGGAGTCATTTGTGTAACTTTCAGACAGACTATATGTAGTATTTTGACATATCTTTTCAAGAAATGCTGAAAAAGTTTTCATAACTTTAATAAAACATATTAAAAAAAATTAATAATCCCTGGTTATATTTAAATAACAAGAAATTTATAGTCATTTGCAAAAATTTCGGCCATACTGTGTAGGGTTCAAAACGACGATCGGCCAATACTGTTTTTGGACCCAATTTGGGGTTTCCCTTAGGATACTTTAAAACATTTATCTTCAAGTAAACTACATTGGGACCATGATGGGACCATTGACTAATGTAGGAAAATATAGTCCTCACTGGACCACATTTGCCCTATTTAGCCAATGTGTATGGTTTCTTCATCTGACTGAAAAGGGTATTTAACCATGCTTTTGTGTCTGGTGCCGAACCGTACACTTTCATTAAATAGGGCAAATGTAGTCCAATTAGATCTCCCCTCACAAACAAAAATTGAGAAATAAAAAAATACAACCCTGCATATGATAAATTTTAGACCCCATTAACATCATATTTCTTTCCTCACTGGTATCTGTCCTGATACCCTGGAAAAGGCATCTTGATGGATACCACTGCAGATGCAGGAAACAGTAAGGAAGATGAAGTCTCTTATGGATGATGTTTGCTCCATTTCCTGTTCGTATATACTTTCCGTGGCAAACATAAAAGTGTGTTCTACCACGTTTTTGTGCCCTGTAGTCGTAGCAGATACCAACCGGAAACAATGCAAGCTAGTCAAAAACAGACTACAGATGCTCTATTGATTCCTTTGACTCCCCTGCAGTATGTGTTGGGATACGTTTTTCATGGTGACCAGTGATGGAGGAAAGAAACTGTATTTGAATGGGTCCACAGAACTTCTCTTTTAACAATCCAAAATGGTGTTTAAGCAATTGAGCAACTAAGGGCCGGTTCACACGGCTTGTTCAAGCCGTAATTGTGAGACGGATTCCGCCCGCAATACGGCTTGAATAAGGGGCGGGGCGGGGGCGCTGCCCGCCGGCCCCATAGACTTTCATTATCCACGGCGCGTATTCCGCCGGGATAATGAACGTGTCAATTTCTCCCCGCCCGGCGAGGAGGAGAGACGGAGTCCACAGTTCTCTATTAGAACTGTAGAATACCGTAATTCCTGGGACGGATTCCAGCCGTACTGCAGCGCAGTATGGCGCGCAATACGGCTGCAATCCGTGCCCAAAATAAGCCGTGTGAAGGGCCCTTAAGAGTCCAGACTGTGAATAAAGCTGCTCTTTCCGCCTCTCTCGCAGCACTAAGTCACAGCCTGGTCTCAAACACAAATGTCATCAATGGGATGCTGATGGTTACTATGGCAGCTGGATGCCAAATAATGACCTCCAGTTCTGTCATACAGAAGCCTGCTATAGGCTACCTTTCACCTTTTCATAAAATATAGCAATGCTGTAATTTATTGCTGTGTTTTATAAAAGAGATCAAGTGATCACATAGTCAATAAAAACAAAAAGTAAAAAAAAAAAAAAACGGTGCACATAATTGGTATTGTCATGTCAGTAAGATCCAATCTATAACAGGATCATTTTATTTAAGCTGTATTGTGAACGTTGTTAATATACAGAATAAAAAGTAATCGATCACTCCAATGTATGCCAGTGGGGTCCTAATGGAAACGTAAAGTTATCCCGCAAAAATAATCCTTTACACTGCTGCGTTGACCTAGACATAAACACATAATGTTTCTTCGAGTATTCTGATGTAAAATGTGATTATTTTTTTTAAAAACTGTTCCTTCTTTTACGTCGTATTTACTTATCCTATTGAATTTTTTAGCATACCATTTGGTTTAACAATTTTTGTATTTTCTTTGACCTAAAACTTAGGTGCATCTTATAGTCCCAAAAATATTGTACTTTAAATGCTTATCTTACTTTAATACTGCTATGTTCCTATTTTAGGCCTCATTTATGAAAACTGTTTAAAGGGGTTTTATCATTTCATTAAATGGTCTTCAGAATAAGGGGACAGTGAATACAAGCAACTTTGCAATTAGATGTCATTAGTATTCACAGTTTTCCTTATCTTCTGTTTCTGTTTACACTGATCTCCAGTCCTGGTCGGATCCCTCCTCCTTGCATTTCACTAGCTGAGAGCTCATTTACATTCTGTTCGGCCCCCGGTCCTATTCACAGAGCTTGCATTACTGCCTTTCACTCAAAGTAAGGGACCGCCACGTTTTCACTCTGCACAGCCAGAAGAAACAGAAAGACACTGCAGGGCTTATACAGTCAGGAAACTGCACAATTGTGTGTCAATCCCTGCCTCTCTGACTCAGAGTTAGGGGCCGTAGCAATTTCTCTCTGCACACCCAGCAGAAACACGCTGCAGCAGACTCTACAATCAGAAAACAGCGCAGTTGTGTCTCGGTGCCTAACTCTCCTGCATAGAAGGGAGATCTGTGCCGTTCATAGAATGCTGCATTCAACTGTAACATATCTCCAGCGGTGAGAGGAGAAGAGATCAGTGCTCAGTCTAGATTGAATGCAGTCTGTGGGATGTATCCAGCTCTTACACAATAAGACTGCATAGGGAGGGACACAGTGTCATGTGGACTCAGAGAGGGGGAGGGGGGGTCTCGGGAGCCAGCATGAACAGTGAAGGGGGGATGATGTCACCCAGCTGGGAGGGGAAGAAACGCCCCTGCATTTCTAGAGTTGAGAAGCTGAGAGCAGTATGAATCAGCCGAACTAAAGAAGCGATACATCCCCTTTAAGCGTAAGACTATCTTTGTTGCCCATAGCAATCAGAGCTCAGCTTTAATTTCTTTCTGGAAAAATCAAAGCTGTACTCGGATTGGTTGCTATGGGCAACAAAGACAGTCTTACGCTCAAAGTTTTTATAAATAAGGCCCATTGTGCTGTAGTTTATCCATTCAGATACATTTTAACAAATCGTACCTAATAATCACCCCCTGCACTGAGACTGGGTTCACACGTTGCATTTTGTTGTGTTTAACAACTACATCAAAAATGGTTGCAGAAATGGTTGTGCATCCGTTCAACCCCTTCCCACCACAAATTTTGTTTGTTTTTTTTATTTTTCTATCTACATAGGGTAGACATTGAGGGCTTTTTTTTTTTTGCAGGACAAGATGTACTAGTTAATGGTACCATGGACCGTTCCATATAATGTACTGTAAAACCCCCCAAAAATTATTTGTGGAGTGGAATGTAGAGTTTTTGTTACGTTTTAGTACTTTTAAAAAAAATTAAACCGTTTTCAATCTTAAATGTGTGGTGCAGCACTATATTCTGTGACGATTCACTTTTTGTTTCTTTGGAACTGCGTGAAGGGCTAAAATGTAGTTTTAATTGGTATCATTTTGGGATACATGCAAATTTTTTACTTTTTATTGTAATTTATTGGTGATGCAAAATGATTAAAAAAATTGTTGCTGGGTATTTTTCTTCTCTACGGAATTCACCATACAGGAGAAATACATTTTGTACTTTAAAAGACCAAAATTTTACAGATGCAGCAATAACGATGGTATTTTTTTTTTTTTTTACATTACAGTGTGAGATCACTTGTACTCTGTTATGCAATAATAATATAGCAATGGCTCTCCTATTATACCTTGCGGCAGGATGTAATAAGGATAGTAGGATGCCGATATTGCAGGCCTTTACTAGGCCCCCAGCTGCCATGACAGCCAGTTGGCACCCTGCGATCTTGTTGTGGAAGGAGCAGATAGGGACCATAATGGTGTGCAGCATGATTCCCTTTTTTTCCTGGATGCCCCTATGCATTTGGGGGAAGATATAAACACTAAAGGGAATTTCATCAAAAAAATGATTTAGTTTAACTCAATTTTTATGTTCAACAGATTTTTAAGAAATTTTTGGGTTTTATTTTTTTTTTTTCCATATCACTTTCAATATTTTTTAATAATTTTTAAGGTCCTGCAGTTTTCCCGTTTGGCACTAAGCCTAAAAATAGTTGGCTTTCCGTTCTGTAGAGAAAGTTTTTTAGTTGTCTGCTCATTATCAGACAAAGGGGTAAAACTGAAAGGGGACACTCTTATGCATAATAATAACAGGCTCTCCTATTATACCTTGCGGCAGGATGTAATAAGGATAGTAGGATGCCGATATTGCAGGCCTTTACTAGGCCCCCAGCTGCCATGACAGCCAGTTGGCACCCTGCGATCTTGTGTGAAGAGCATGATAGGGACCATAATGGTGTGCAGCATGATTCCTTATTTCACTGGATGCCATGATGAATTTGGTGCAGCAGATAAGCAGTTAAAGGGAATTTGTCATCAAAAATGATTTATTGTTAACCTCACATTTCATGTCAAAAGATTTTTAAAATTTTTGTATATTTTTATTGCCATAACACTTTCATATAGTTTTAATAATTCTTAAGTCCCGCAGTTTTCAATAATAACATTACAACCAGTGGATTCTCTATACAGCAGACAGCCTCATACACTGGACTTTTCTCCCCAGCCCCTTGCATGCTCGTTCATGTTCCCTGTCATCAGATAAGAAGTGCAAACACGCAAGCCCGGCCAGATCAGCTCCTTTCAGGGTCCTGGTCGTGTCTAATGTAAACTTTCTGGAAACTAAGAGCATCTTAGTCAGGCTGTAGCTTTCAGAGGCTTCACTTTTTGTAATCGCATATATTTAGAAAAGTGATTAAATACCCATTTTAGAGGATCCCACGTCAACATTACATCGTGACAAAACCCCTTTAAGTCTCCTATGTGCATGAAGCTACTGTAAAGCATCTCTCTGACTGCTGTTAAAGCAGTGCAAACAAGGCCTAGTGGCCAAAGTGAAAACTGCAAGACATGAGAATTATTAAAAATATTGAAAGTGATATGAAAAATTAAAAAAAAAAAAATCCTAAAAATGTGTTTAACATAAAAATGGGACTTAAACAATGACTCATTTTTTGATGACACATTCCCTTTAAGAGCCTGGATTGAAGTTCTCTCTAATCCCGGCTACTAACGGCAGGAACCAGCTGTAATTAACATCTGCTACCTGCCGCTTATGTCGTAGGCTCAACGAGAGGCCACTCCATATTACCTTACCAATCGGGATTTTAAAATGTATCAAAAATGCATGCACTAAAACTGTTTTTTTTGTTTTTTTTTTTAAACATGTATTTTTTTTGTCATAAACTTAAATTTAGAACACAGGTTTTTTTTTTGCCGCATGTGTTTTTGGTGCATAAAAAAAAACGCCAGGTGTAATTCCAGCTTAATGGACATGTCTATAATAAGAAGTGAAGCTATAGGTTTCATTGACAGTGAGTTTGGCTCCAAATGATCTACCAGGTGTACAGTGCTGTTAGAAGATGTTGACATCTGTATTAAATCTTATATCAGTGTTACTGTTTGCACTCCAGTAGGAGAACACATAGGGGCAGATTTATTAATGCGGTCTAAAATAAAGTGAGCATAAACCTAGAGGAGACAGGCAGGAGACGTGCCAAATGCATCAGTGGCGCATGTTGTGTGATAGATTTGGCACATCACGATAGACATGGTAGTCTCTTACTGACGGCACTATGTCCTACCTCATATTCGTGTATTGCCTTCCCCATTACAGGAAACCTTTAGCAGGTATTTATATTCTGTAGGAACTTAGCCTGTGCCAAAGTACAGTCTGGGAATCCAAAGACGATGAATTAAATCCAAATTTTTTCATTAGGTATAGACATATTTTAATGAAAGGGCAGGTTGCCAGGTATTCGCCTTTATAATCTTGCCAGTTTTCACCAGGTAGTTGCTGAAATGCCTCAGCAGACTATTGGGTAGACTGAATGAAAAAAAAAATAGTGCCGTCTTCACGCTTCACTTGGAAATAAACATTGAGATTGCTGATATTAGCGTCTTTTGTTGAGTGATGTGTGAACTGTTGTCGGGAAGACGTGGAGACGCAGACACAGCTCTGAGGTTGTTTTCAGGTGTTGCAAGGATACAGCGATGATGGAGGCGGCTTGATTAAAGGAAGTGTTGTTGCCAGATGTCAAGTGAAGAAAATGCATAAAGGTATACATCAGAGCTGCGGTACTTCATAAATGTACAATACTCACCAGCACAGCAGTGGGTTCTGGTATATTATGGCATATACTATGTTCTCTAGCAGATTGAAGGAGGCAGCTGTTGTTAAGGGGCAATGCATCCATCTGCTATGAATTGACTTGTATTAGATTCAGCTAGTTATTTAAAAAATCCCATTAAGGTTTGGGGAGGGTAAAAAATAAAGTAAGCGTCATTTTATCGCCTAAAAACCTTGTATTTTAGTCCTCTATCAAGTAAAGGATGTATCTGTTTAACCAGCCTTTGTATTGTTACAATGCATCTAAAATGAGAAATGAAGTAATTAAAAAAATTAAAATAATTTACACTTTGTGTTAACAGCTCCAATGTAGATCTATGCATCTCTATAAATACAGACCACAAACAGACAAAAATACTCTCCAACAGCCCTCTGCTTCTTGCAAATGTCCATCCAGGTTTGATAAACTTGGCAATCAGCCTCGATGAGAGTCTACAAGAGAAGCTGGCAAATTGCATTAATCAATTTCCCCAAGTCTGTCTATTCGATATTGTCTCTTAAGCACTTGCAGATGGACTAGATACGTCCAGGCAGTCAGCCTTTAACTTATCAAGGATATTCTAGCACTTCCTTGCAGAGCTTTCAGCTGCACCGTGATCATGTAGCAGTCAGAGAAAAGCCTACAGTCAGTGGCAGCCGGGGTCTCCAGTGAGAAGGCAGGGATCGTTAATTACCATCCCTGCCTTCCCCACTCTCTGTAATGAGTGCTGCATTTACTGCTCAACAGAAAGCTTTTGGTCTTGCTGCCTCCCATCCCCACCTTTCATTTGAATGCTGGGGCCTGGTAACTGCAGGAGCAGCTGGGTGTCAGCAGACCTAGATTAAAGGGGTTGTCTCACTACATTGATTCATCTTTCCTCAGTCTTGTTTTCTTGGTTTCATTTTCAATTCGGGGCCGTGTTTACTGGCTTCTACTAGGCTGCAGTAGAAGCCAGGTCTGTAGCTATAGCAACCAGTGCTGGCAGCCTATCGGGAGAGATCAAACAGGTCTGTTAGCTATAGTGACCTGAGGAGCTGATGCAGCCCATACAAGAGGGGATATCTCAGAATAGGTAGGACACTGTTAATGGACACATATTATAAAGTGACTTGTTTTTGCAAGATCTTTAATATAAAAAGCAATCCTTGTAGTGAGACAACCCCTTTAACTCTGCAGAAAGTGCTGGGGGGGGGGGGCTGCAATACCCCATTACTGGGGTGACATCTGCCAAAATATTAAAAAAATTAATGTTATGGGGAGGGGGCACTATGTGTGAAATAAATAACTATTTATGATAAAATAAACACAAAAAATACAGCCCAAAGAGCAACTTTTAGCCCCATTCCTCAAAAGACCCTATTACGGTTTATCAACTGTTTAGAAACATCCATAAGAGAAAAATAACACTGTTACAAAACTTATTTTAGTTTCAATTTTATTAGTAAAATAAATAAAAAAACTTTTATAATGGACATTTTCATTTTACCATATTGCCTGATAATAATAAGAAAAGTGAAAAAGTTTAAAATTTACATTAAAATAAAGCCCTATTTGTCACAGAAAACAATAGTAGAATTACTGAGCTTAGGAAAGTTTTATAATGTTTAAAGCCACATATGCTAAAAAAATAAAATGAGACTGGTCAGGAGCAAGGGTAAACAGCTCAGTCAGAACCTGGGTAAAGGACTGAATGAATAATTTTGCGGTGTTAGAGTACAGAGGTAAACTGACAATTTGATTGAATAGGAAAGAAATTCCGTATTGTACAAAGAAATAAAGTCATAATACTAGTGGATAATACAACCGTTACCGCCCCCTCTTCACCAATATGTAATAAACATTCAAGAAAAATGGAGTAAAGACTACATGCCCTTTGACATAATTGTGATATAGTTAGCATTCCTTCTTTTACACATTATTATTAGTGTTGCACTTCGAATTCAGGTCGACCTTAAATTCAACCTGAATCACAGGAATGAGATTAGGGTCGGCCCAAATCGAATTTTGGCAAAATTCCCTAAAACTCGTCTCTAAATTTTTACGAGAATGAGCTACTTTTTTCACTTAGAAAATATTTATGGGTGAGCACCTTTACGAATCCGCAGTAAAAGGGCCCTGAATACTCCCAATCATGAGAGAATTAATGGATGTTTATTACATACCAAAATAGCCATACAGGGAAATGACAAAAATCTGTCTATCTACAGCCATCACTACAGGACGTTTAGGAGCTTACTGCATAGTGTAACCTGTCAACAACAACCCATTATATAAATCTTATCAGAGAAATATGCATCTTCTTGATTTGTCAGGCTTCCTTCCTACTCCACCTTAAATTCATGACTTATTTTGAAACAAATAAGAATCTGTTAAAATCCACCTCAAGTATTGAAGGGGTTCTCCAGTTGAATTAAAAATTGAAATAATAAACACTGGTGCCTAATGAAAAAAGAAGCCTATACTCACCTTTCTCTGATCCTATGTTCCACCACAAGATCTCCCCTCACTGATTAGCCACAGTGGTCACATGCCACTCCCCTATATAACTTTTTGGAAGTGAACAGCTCTAAACAGTGAAGTAAGCAGAGACACTTGACTGCTGCCATGGTATGGTCATGTTCAGAATAGGTTAGAGGTTTTTACATATTAATTTACAGTTCAGGGTCACTTCTGGTCCAGCATTACTAAAAGTTTATCCTAATTCATATGTTATGTTAACCTGAAATGACCTCGGACCAGAAGTGCTATGCGACCATAAAACCCTTAAACCGTAACTCCAATTTAGGGAGGGTTAGGGTTTGCATAAAAAATTTGGGATCAGGACTACCTGAATCTAATTTTTTCACAAGATCAGAGAAACCAGTGTCACAGTGAACAGTGACCTATTCCAGCAACACTACACACACTTTAACTTGATAGCATTAAAATCAACTGAATATTTTGGACACTTGGATCCATTAAAGCTGATGTTTGATTGATGAGTGGTCTGCCTCATGGTTAAGTCTTACATGCCTCTGTTTGATCACCTGAAATGTAACTATTGTTCAATTAAGATTGTTTAAACACTTGCCTCATTTTAGATATGTGTATTGGTCCCTCAACATAGAAAATTAATTTGCTCTGGGACGACCATTGTATGAGGAGACCATAACGCTATTGAAAACTGGTGATTAATTTGAAGGCCCCAAAACATCACCCCAACATAATGCATAAAATGAAGACTGAAGAAAATGTAGCTGTAAACTAATCCAGATAAAGCAAGTCCTTACATATAACATCAGAACGAGCTGCTGGAATTCATTTTCTGTGTTGAGGACAGGAGCTTATTTGGTTCACGTACTTTATATACAAATATACCAGAAAAAAGAAAATGGGGCCCAAAAGAGCCACTCATCCTGGCACATGTAAGAGCAGAACAGGACATGCTGTACCACACTATGCTGTAGAGAGGCGCTACTAGACCTTCAAATCACTGCATGCACTTTTACATACTCTATGGAACAGCTAAACAAGAGTGTACAAGTATAGAGCATGTCAGTCCCATAAACTTTTGAATGGAACGGTAGTACGCATAATCGACCACCACTCTATTTAACAATAAGTGTTGGGACTTGTGTCTTTGTGATTAATAGGGACCCCAGTGTTCAAACCCCCACCAAGTAAAATGTTCCCTATAATTGGTTAAAACTTCCATCAATCACATGGGCTGCAGATCAGCAGTGTCTGAGACATCGTATGATGAATTTGCTTTCATTATACAATGTGCCAGGAAAGACCATTATATGGTGATAATATTGTATCCTGAAGCCACTGTAACTTGAGGAACCACTTTACGAGAATGAGCTACTTTTTTCACTTAGAAAATATGTATGGGTGAGCTCCGTTACGAATCCGCAGTAAAAGGGCCCGGAATACTCCCAATCATGAGAGAATTAATGGATGTTTATTACATACCAAAATAGCCATACAGGGAAATGACAAAAATCTGTCTATCTACAGCCATCACTACAGGACGTTTAGGAGCTTACTGCATAGTGTAACCTGTCAACAACAACCCATTATATAAATCTTATCAGAGAAATATGCATCTTCTTGATTTGTCAGGCTTCCTTCCTACTCCACCTTAAATTCATGACGTATTTTGAAACAAATAAGAATCTGTTAAAATTCACCTCAAGTATTGAAGGGGTTCTCCAGTTGAATTAAAAATTAAAATAATAAACACTGGTGCCTAATGAAAAAAGAAGCCTATACTCACCTTTCTCTGATCCTATGTTCCACCACAAGATCTCCCCTCACTGATTGGCCACAGTGGTCACATGCCACTCCCCTATATAACTTTTTGGAAGTGAACAGCTCTGAACAGTGAAGTAAGCAGAGACACTTGACTGCTGCCATGGTATGGTCATGTTCAGAATAGAATGGAAGGTAAACAGAGGATCAGGCAGACCCAGGGCTGGAACAGAGGAGCAGAGAAAGGGGAGTATAGACTTTTTTAATTTTATGTGGCACCGGTAACCTATTGTTGAATTTTTATTTGAACGAGGCAATCCTTTTAAATTACACACTGCCCATAGAAGTCTGTGGAAAAGAGAGGAGGGTACTGGAGACTTGGATAGAGACATAAAGAGACATGCAAAAAAAAGCTGCTGAAAGCTCTCGTTTTATCTTACTAGTGCTTAACTTACAGTTTACACTGCTCAGCAATGCTCTATAGTGTCCTCTATGCTGCTGCTTCTTAAGGTGTGTTTTAGAGATATAGGGGAGAAAAGGGAAAAAGTATACTCATCACCCACAAAACATAGCAACTGCTCCTATTATAGCGGCAAAAACGTTCACATAGAGTGGTAAGGCATGCAGGCATCCATATCTCTAATATGGAAGTATGTTTAAAAATCCATTTTTATTTGGAAAATAGTTTGAAATATTAGGCTAGGTCCACACAGCAAAGTGAAAAAGCTAACCAAAATCCAACGGCATTTTCACTTTGCTGGACCACAAAAAAATGGTGGTCGGATTCCCTGCAGTCCAGTACATTAGGGCTGCAGGAATCCGACGTTGTTTCCATGGAATATAGAACATGTTCTCTCTTCCGCTAGACATTTTTCATTTTTGATTTCCCTCAGTAAAAAAATCTGTGCTGTGTAGGCTACATCACGGATTTTCTATTGAAGTCACAGGTAATGGTCGATTTCAGTGGATTTAAAATACTGAATCCGCTGAAAAAACGACCAAAATCCTGTGTGGTGTAGACCTAGCCTTACACCAATATCAAAAAAGAAAACAATAAATAAAGACTAGAAAACTACAAGGTACACTAAGGGGCCGTTCACACGGCTTATTTCGCCGCGGATTGGAGCCGTACTGCGCACTGGATTTGCGCTGCAGTACGGCTCCAATCCGTCCCTGTCATTACGGTAATTCACTGCTCTCATAGAAAACTATGGATTCCGTCGCTCCTAACCGCTCGCCGAATCCGCCGGGCGGGGAGAAAGTCACCTGCACATTATCCAGGCGCAATACGCGCCGTGGATAATGCAAGTCTATGTGGCCGGAGGGCAGCGCCCCCGCCCCTTATTCAAGCCGTAATGGCGAGCGCAATCCGGCTCGCAATTACGGCTTGAATAAGCCGTGTGAACACGGCCTTACAGTCCAATGTCTGAGAGATACACTGAATCCATGCAGCAGGCTTCTCTGGCCCATGTGCTGCATGGGAAAGATATAACAGGTGCCGGTCATTAATGAACATATGCTCTAGATGCCAGTTCACACCAGCATGCAAAAAGATACAGTATAACACATAGCGAGACTGCACAAAATGCAACATTGAGCTGTAATTGTAGCTTTGTAGTTTTCTAGTCATTTATGTCCTATTTTTTCTGTGGTTTTATTTTTGAATAGTGTAGCGACTCGCAAGAAATGAGGAGCCTTGCCGGGGCTTGCGAGCTTCTGTACTGTAGCTATTGTATCAACTAATACCTCATATTTGATTTTTTTTCCAGTATGTTATAATTTTTTTGCCCTAAAATACTGGGGAGCTTAGGGTACAAGTATTTTGTGCAGGACACCCTTTAAGTGCTGGGCGGCCTGCCCATTTGAATATTATGGGCGACATTGGCTGTAACTCAGCATGGTGTAACTGTACAAATGGCGTTACCCTTTGTATCGCCTTATCTATATGCAATTTCATCGGTATTGTTGCATTTTGTGCAGCCTTCCTATGTGTTATACTGTGGCTTTTTGCATAATGGTGTGAACTGGCATCTAGAGCATGTTATATCTGTTATATCTTTCCCATGCAGCACATGGGCCAGAGAAGCCTGCTGCATGGATTCAGTGCATCTCTCATCCATTGAGCTGTAAGTGCAGCTTTGTAGTTTTCTATTAATTTATATTCCATTTTTTCTGTGGTTTTATCAATAAATAAAGACCTAATAAAAGTCCACGCTTCAAGCACATAGCTCTTACTCCTTTTGCATTTGTATGTGTTAACAATAGATGGGAGATATCATAGCAGCTAGTCTCCATCCAATAGCTCAGAAACAACTGAAAATTATAGATGGATGCTACAGCGTAATAAACTGGTGCAATGTGTCATATACAGGTTATATAATGGCCAGAAGTAGCCACACACATGACAGCTTATCCTGAAAAGTTTTATGAGTGACTAACTGTATGACAATAAAGATGAATTAGAAAATTGTTAGAAAATTATCCAGAAAAAATGTCAGGCCTGTTTTAATTCAAAAACATCATGGTGCTCACAGGTGGACTGTCATTTATCGTTCTCTGCAAAGCAATAATCAGAACTTTTATGGCTGTGATAACAATCCAGTAGCTAAAAGGTTAATGGTGCAAGTTCATTGTCAGTATGGATATAACACATGGAGGCAGTCTATAAAGTTAACCTGTACTTGTGTCTTGCAGCATGATGTCTCGCAGGTGCTCCTGAAAGGCACCCTGGACAGTGTGGTGGAGGAGTGCGTCAGCTTTGTGGGGGTGGATATAAACATCTGCTCGGAAACCCTGTTGAGGTAAACACAGCCTCATACATTGCTTCACCATTACAGCCCTTTTGAACTGCTCTACATGGGAAGTGTATTTCAGGGATCTGCCCCCGATGGTGCCACCTGCTCCGGAGACCCTGATATTGAACTTGCACAATGGTGCACATTGTGTACTGCACACTGTCAGTGTAATGATGTTTGTCTTTCTGCAAAGTACATAGCTTAAGTAAGCACACTCACCACGCTTCACGCACCGAGCCTTTGTTAGGGTTTCTCCATGAATCGACATCTCTATGTGGCCCATTTACTGTCCACAAAGCAATAGCCCTTCACTGTGCGGATTGCATCTCTCTCTGTTATATATTTACCTATCTATTTTTATCCATGTACTCTTCTGTCACATCTGGACTTGGATGGGTCCTTTTCCAATGAATCTAGTCCTAATAGCACTACTTGCATAAAGTGACGGATACAGCTGGAACCAGACTGACTGATGCAAATTTGATAAATTTATTGGACCCAGTTAGATCACATGAATGTGTATTTGAATTCTGTTATAGGCCCTGCATACCTGTGTGTAGAGCTTTTATCAGTATCTGCAATCTATCTGTTTATATGTCTATACTAAATTTTGTTAACTGATTATCTACTTGTATCATATTTATCTATCTATATACCTATACATTTATTATTTATCTGTTTACCGTTATATATTATATGTCATATTGATCGGTATGTCTATCTCATTTTATTTATCCCTGTCTATATATCTATCTATCTTAAATGTATTTATCTGCTTATCTACCTGCCAATATCTATCTATCTATCTATCTATCTATCTGTCTGTCTGTCTGTCTGTCTGTCTATCTATCTATGACATAAAATAGCTAGAACAGGGGTGTCAAACTGCGGCCCTCCAGCTGTTGGGAAACTACAACTCCCATCATGCCCACTGTTATAGATTATATAAATGTATCATGGGAGTTGTAGTTTCCCAACAACTGGAGGGCCGCAGTTTGACACGTGTGAGCTAGAACATCCACTCACCAATAAAACAGACACTGGTGCAGGCTATTGTGGCTATAATGATAAAAGCAAATTCTCCAACACAAAAATTACAGCAGCAGACACTAAAACCCACACACAAGTTGAATAAATAGAACACTTTAAAGTGAATTTCTGCTTTTCTTATTACACATAAGAACAGGGTTTTAGTGCACATTTTGATCAGATTTTGTTTGTCCATCTACCTTTTCAAGACGGGATCTTGTTTATAGATTTGCCTCTGTTTCTGGCCGAAAACCTCCAAAGCATGCAATGCTACATTCATCCATTTATTCATCTACAGTATCTGTTCCACATTTATCCCTCTATCTATGCTATAGTTATCTGTTTCTATGTTGATGTTTCCGTCTATCTCTTGATCTTTCTCTGTACGATATTTAGGCCTGTTCATACTTCTTTTTTCGCTTTGTTGAAAGGTACCTATTGGGATACCTTTATAAATAGTAATATGATGTATACTGCAACAGAATCATGCAGAACAATACAGAAAACATCTTATTTGGACTGCATTTGGTCTTTTTGCCAAATGTACATACTTGGCATACGTGCAAAAGAATGTAAACTTTTTTTTATGTAAATATCTATATATCTTTATACACAGGTCTCTTAACATACATTATTAATTGGTTTCATAACATAACTCCAAAGAAAACTGATAATCACTTCCAAAGCTCGAAAATGTCACCCAACAAATGAAATGAACCAAAAAAATGAAAAGAAAATACAACAGAGACCGAATAGAGAGAAAATTCGGATTTTTGTACTTGACTTAAAATCCTTTTCTCATCTCATTCATTGGGGGACACAGCACCTTGGGTTGACTCCACCTAGACAGGCTATACCCCTCCTACTGACACCAGTTGGTAAGAAAAGATAAACCACAGTTCCAGCCTTGCAGAACATATCAGCTGAACCATAATGCTGCAATGCCCAGGAGTCACCAACCGCTTGAGTGGAACAAGTGGGGACCCGGAATGGAAGAGGTTCACTCCTGAACCTGTAGGTTTCTGAAATTGCAGACCAAGTCCAGCTGGTATTGGTGGCCTTAAAGGCCACAAGGCCCTTACGTAGACCCAGTGGAATGTCAAAAAGAGAATCCGAGCACCTGGAAGATTTAGTGGTAGTAAAGTAGAGCTGGCCTGCCCTGACAACATCAAAACAATGCAACCACTGGGGAGGGGAAGGGGCAAAAAGAAGGCTGAACTATGTCCTCATTGAGGTGGAACGAGGTAACCACCTCAGGCAGAAATAAAGGCATAGGATGACCTTCTTTGTATGAAGAATCAAAAAGGGGATCTGCAAGAGAAAGCCGCCAGTTCAGACACTCAACGGATAGATGTAATGGCCACAAATAAGGCCACTTTCCAAGAAAGTAAACAGAGGGAATCTTCCCGCAACGGTTCAAAAGGCGAAGATGGCATGGCCTTCAAAATCATAGTTAAGTCCCATGGATCAATCAACCTGTGAACAGGTAGGACAGAGCGAGCAACACCGTGCAAAAACGTCTTGACCTTCGTACTGGAGACAAAGGTGTGCTGAAAAAGAACAGAGAGGGCAGATAACTGACCTCTCAAGGAGGAGATTACAAAACCTTGCTCCAGACCTAACTGAAGTAAAGATAGTACTTGCAGGATAGTACAACCCAACAGGTGAAAACCCTACGGCTCCCACCAGGCAGAAAATGACTTCCTGGTACAATAATAAATATGGGCAGATTGTGGTTGTTGGACCTGAATCATGATCCAGGTGACCGAAACTGAAAAGCCACAAGATTCTAGAATTGCGGTTTCAACAGCCAAGCCGTCAAATGCAGCTGAGGTACAGAGGGGTGGAATAGAGGACTTTGGGAAAGGGTCCACGTGCAAAGGGAGAGGCCATGGGACTTCTGCCAACCGGGCGTTGAGATCTGCATACCAAGTCCTGTGAGTCCAATCTGGAGAAATGAGAATGGCCGGAACCCCTTGACTCTTGAGATGTTTGAGCATTCGAGGGAGGTAGAATAGCACAAAGTGAATCTATGGAAAATCCAGTGTATCCACGGTGAGAGACAGAAGATCTCTGGACCTAATTCGGGAGTAGATGTTTGAGGTGGGATACAAACAGTTTGACGTCTGGAGTGCCCCACCTCTGGCAAAGAAGCCGAATCACCTCTGGTAGAAGAGATCACTACAAGGGATCTACCAATATCTGACTGACGAGATCAGAGATCCATTTTTCCACTCCTGGAATGAAAATTGTTGACTGGGATTGAACCAAGCATTCTTCCCAGCAAAGGATCCTCGAAGCCTCCAGGAAAGTCGCATGTTTCCTGGTGCGTCCGTGACAATTCAGATAAGCCAATGTACTGGTGTTTTTGGACTGAATCCGAATGGGGTGACCCTGGAGAACAGTGAGAAACCAATGAGACAGTGCTAGAAAAATGACCACAGACCCTAAGTCATCCGGCTCCCCACTCCGAGTTGCTGGCAAACGTTTTGATGATCAGCCACTGTGAAGTAAGAAAGGACTTCCACTGAAGCAGCACAGGAGACAACAAAAAACAACTGAGGTCAACATGAACTTGGGATGGAAGCAGAATTTCCTTGTGCAGAGAAAATAAAGAGCCATCCCATTGAGTTAGAATGGCCACTGGAGGAGACAAGAATGAAACTGTGCGAACGGCACGGCTTTGAAGGCTGCCACCATCCTGCCCAGAGCTTGCCACCATCGACCGTAAGAGCTGAATCTTCACTGGCGGAATTGTGCAACGGCAGTAATACAGCTGCAGAGGGTAGCGGAGGGTACCTGCAGCCCCTGGGAATAACCAGAAAGACCACTCCAAAGAAAAACATTACAGACAAAAATCTTTTTCTTTGCTGATGATATGAGCTTCTTTGGGTCATGTACTTTATACACAATGTTCCAGAAAAAAAGAAAATGTAGTCCTTGCCTGGTGCCCATAAAAGCTCATCCTGGCACATGTAAAGAGCAGTACAGGACTGTACCGTACTGTACTGAGGCTCTACTAGTACTATCACTGCTAGTACTTCACTGATACAGATGGTTTACAAGTAAAATGTTCATGATAATTGGTTGGATCTTCCATCAATCACATGAACCACAGATCAGCAGTGTCTGGGACATTGTATGGTGAGTGTGGTTTCAAGATACAATGTCCCAGGAACGAACACTGTATGGGGAAAATATTGGGTCCTGAGGTCATTGTAACTTGAGGGAACGCTGTATGTTTGTATCCCATACCAATTGATCAGTGTACCTATCTCATATAGCTATCTATCTACTGTAGTCATACTATAATAACCTGTACTAGCAAACATCTTTTTATTATCCATTTTTCTGCTTATTTTAGGCACATTGCTGGATTAAATTCTGTTAGAGCCAAAAATGTTGTTGAATGGAGAGAGAAGAACGGACCTTTTATTAATAGAGAGCAGCTTAAATCTGTTAAAGGGCTGGGTCCAAAGACTTTCCAGCAGTGTGCCGGCTTCATTAGGATTAATCAGGAGTACGTCAAGAACCTGGTCAGGTAGGTTTCCATTTCCCCACATTAAACAGTGCTCTATCACCGCAGTAAAAATAGCGTATCACTTACACAAAGGTTAAAGCTGCACACCTCCCATCAGCACATGATATGTGATATATGCTCCAGTTAATTTCTGACAGTGTGGATATGTATTACCCCCCAGAGTGTTCCAAATGCATAAACTCTGGGCCTTGTGGTATATCCGGAAAGGTCTAAAGCTTTACAGTGGGGGTTTGTGTATTAAGTTGAGTCCCCAAATATTCAATTTGTATTGTGTATATTTTATAGCACAATCCATAGAAAGAAAGGGGCCATGGCGCTAGTTAAATTTTCCCATCCAAACCTATCTGCAGCATAGTTGATACGTGCCTGATTGGCAGGGGTCCAACCACTGGGGAACCTATCGATCGCAAAGACATTGGTCCCATATCCCATTGTTTGAATAGAGTGGTGGCCAGACATGTCTACCAACATTTAGGGCAACATTTATGATTTATGGCGCTAAGATGGCAATTTTCATGCACATAACAATAGTATAGAATGTACATGATTTATGAACCCGGTCTACTGCGGGTTCATAAACCAAAGTGGTTTACCTGTTCCAGCAGTAATGCGCCTGGATTTGCCGTATTGAAGCTATAAATCTATAACTTCGTACGGTTGTAGTGCACCCCGCTTCCTGCATGCCCCCGAAATCAGGTGCATTACAGAATGTCGCGGGTATTCTGTAATGCGCCTGATATTGATGTGCTGCAGGTTAAAACCTATTGTGAACAGGGCTGCGCTAGATGTCGGGCTGAAAAGATGCCGGACTTCTGGCTCAGCCCTGTTCATCCATGTCGCCCTTAAAGTCTATGGGACTGTCGTACTTTAGATAGTTATACACTGTTGTCTGTCTTCAGCCGTTCCATAGAGTTTGAAAAGAGCGTCAGGGCACATACTCCACCATTTCTCTGTTTTCATGAACAAAGGGGTCCCCAGTTGTTGGACCCCCACCAAACCAACTTTTATCACGTATCCTCTGAAGTGATATTCTGTGAAGACATATCTGTAGACTGTTAAAGGGATAGTGGGCATGCACTGTGTCATGTGTATCCACCTCTGTGCAGGGAGAAGGAGCTGGCTGACCACTGCCTATTATGTATTGTCATTTGTGTCCTCTTGTATTAGCCACCTTCAGCTTTAAAAAAGATGTGGATTTCATGTTGGAATCTTTGCTTTCATTGTAATGGGGATCCACGCATCAATTCAAGCAGCATAAAGTTTCACCGCATGGAAAATCACGCTAGATTCTACGTCAAACAGCCTGGATATTAGAATAGTGCTAATCTGCGTCTAAAAGCGTTGGAAATCCACTTGGATTTTCTCAGTGAATTGCATGTCAGATTTTTTAGATGTAAATATTTGTCATCTGAACATACCCTTAGGCTAAGTTCACACGGCATAATTGCGGGGCGTAATTACGCTGTGTGTTCGGGAGCTCCCGCGGGGCTGGAGGGGCGGCAGTGCGCCGGACCCATAGACATGCATTGCTCGCGGCGCGTAAAAGCTGTGAATAATTGACATGTCACTTCTCTCGCCGCTCGCCGTATTGTACGAGCGGGGAGATGAGGCGTAATCTATAGTTCTCTAATTAATTACCGTAATTATTGGAGCACATTTCGCCCCGTATTGAGAGCAGTTCGCCGCGAAATACGTCCCAATTTAAGCCGTGTGAACATAGCCTTATAGTCCATTGATATTCAGCTATCATGATGATGAGTTAATATTGTATGTAGCACAAGCTGAAAAGTAAGATTGACAGTAACATAAAAATAGCATAAAAACAATTGTTTAATTTATGTTTAGATATATTGTCCATAAAAAACTTAATTTTGTCCCTTCCTTTATTATCAATTACATATTCATTGTAGGAAGGGTCCCTTTACTGCATCCTAATGTACATGCACAGGATGGTGATAGTACGGGGTACAAAAGCTGTCCCCACACGCTCACCTGCTGGAGTCTGACTGAACTGCCCTTCGTTACTAATTGCTGAGACTGGAGAAAACTCTGATATGCACTATTAATTAATTGTCATTAATGATAATTACAGAGCAGACGAATGGAGTGATATAAACTTGTCTTGTCTCTGTCAGGCCCACTAGCTCTATTTACTGGACAATCCAAACAGTCCTGGACCCTAGGGCTGTCTAGTTGGCATGTCTGTTAGGACCTACATCAGACATTACATAGGACCTACTTCTCAAAATCACTGCGGGAGCCTGACTTTGAATGATACCCTGTTTCCCCGAAAATAAGACATCCCCCAAAAATAAGACATAGTGCATTTTATTTTATTTTTTTTTGCAATTCACAGTTTGGCTGCTTATGCTGATGTTTGTGATGAAATCACTACAGTATATTAATACATGTGAATTCTTGTTCATGGAAAAATAAGACATCCACTAAAAATAAGTCTTAGCTCGTCTTTAGGAGCAAAAATTAAGATAAGACACTGTCTTATTTTCGGGAAACAGGGTAGTCGGGCTCCTGCTTTCACAGTGGGATCAAAGATAAACCTGATCGCGGCCATTTGACCTCTAAAATGCCACAGGGAATAGGGAGAACAGTATCTCAATGGTTTGACAGAGGGAGGGAGCTTCCTCAGTTTCCCTTTGGCACCCCACAAATGTGAGGTTTTGGAGTTTTTTATGTTTTTGAGTGTAACAGTAGTGAAACATAAAACAAACTTTAGAATTGCAACATTGCTGGTTTTTTTCCCCATCTCCCCCAGTAAAAAATTAAACTATAAGATACATGTGTCTCAGTATGATGCCAATAAATATAACTTATGCCACAAAAAAAAGCCTTCATAAAGCTACACTAATAGAAAAATTAAAAAGTTATGATTCTTGTAAGGTGGCACTGGAGAAAACAATCAAAAAAGGGGTTTTCTCGCCACATTGATGAGTTTTAAACATGTAGGCAAAGGTAAATGAAGACTTTTGCCAAATACATTGCTGTTCTGGTTTTGCTTCCTTCCAGAGTTAGAGCATTTCCTATCTCCTGCTTCTGTACACAAGGTTCTCTAGGTTACCGACCACCTCTCTGCTCTTTTAGGCTCTAGAAAACACATGCGTAGGCAGGACAACTTTTACTGTTTCATGTTAAAACAAGAAAAAATTTTAAATATATAGTTGCTTGTCCTATTAAATGTCATCATTTGTTTACCCAGAAATTATTCTTCAGAAATATCTGACTCATCCTGCAAAAAAACAAGACCTCATATAGCTAGCTAGACTTTGAAGCTATGGCCCACAGATAAAAGGCAAAAAAAAATGATCTCCATCCCCCATGGGTTACATACTAGGTCATTTTCTGACCATTGTGCTTTTTTACTTTTGGCCCAACTACTTTTTAAAAAATTTTTTATTGGGATTTTAAGCTTTTGGCTTTTTAAAAAGGAAAGTGATTGTTATACAGTCTGGCGATACAGTCGCATAGTGCAGTAAATACAGAAAGTTAGATAAATGATGAAGAGTCAGAAATTAAGTCATGGAATAATTGTTTCACTTTTTTTAGGGACCAGTCAGGAGGCCAAGGATCAGCAGCACTTTTACCCACACTGTTGGGGCCCAAAGAAAGGAAAAGGACAGAAAAACCCCGCTTTCCTATCTGTCCAAAGCCAAACCCGTTGGATCAAACATGCATTCATCCCGAATCATACGGCAAAGAAATTGAGGTAATAAAGTCCTTTAAAGGGTGGGCCCTGCCCCCAACATAGCCAAATCTATTTCAGCGTCTGCAAATGTTTCCTGCACTTCTCTGCAGTTTACATTTTCCAAAAGTATAAATTCTGCAGCTTGACATATCTGATGCCTTAAACAGTGAAACGTTACATTTATTCTTGGAATTATTTCCATCTCATAAACGTGATGTATATTGTTAAAACAGAAATGTAACATAAGCCTCCGAGCTACAGTACAAAATGTGTTCTTGGACCCCTATGAAATTCTTCATATTGGTTCATATGGCATTACAGATATGTATAGTAACACCAAAAAGTAGTGTCAAAGAGTTACAGCTCTGTAGATGGGTGGTGAAGGGTCGTCCCTACTTTGAATTTTAAAACCCCCCATATGTCCGAAAGGAAGATTTCTACTATCTGTCCTGACATGTGCTAGTTCACCCAGTTGGGGAATACGGTCGTTTTCATTTAAATTTAAATTTGTCACAGAAAGAATATATATCCCTACTTACTAAAATCACACATTTTATTGATATGCATTAAAAATAATAAATATACCTCACATATAGAACATATTATATCAAAACAACCCTAACAGGCTAATCACCAATATAGAGAGAGGGGGTAAAGATGTCAAAAAATATTATTACGACCCACCACAGTGTATAAATGTTAAATAACCACAAGATATTTTTTCACTACTCACGGTTCTGTAGATTATATCAGTATCTCATTTTCCTTGAAGATGGATATAGGTCTTGATCCTAGACACTGTGGGGGCGCAATATATATCCAGCAAAATCCTGTACCCATTTAAGGAGGAGACTCGCCCCAAAAAAAGGGGCACCCCGCCCACTGAAGACTACCCTATCCTTAAAATAATGATAAATCGTTGGTAATTGAATATGACCCCCCAAAATGCCAAGTAATGAGGAGAAATAAACCACACCCCAAAAACTCACTGGACACAAATTGTCCCCAAAAAAAGTCCCGACGCGTTTCCCCCCTTAAAAAATGGTATTCAAAGGGGACATATAATATCCAAAACCAAAAATGGTGATAAATGGTAGCCTGAAAAAATAGTAAAACCACTAACAAGGTGGTGATGAAATGGTAGCCTGATAGAGATGATGGAGAGACTACAGCTACTATCCACACAAATACTCCTTATAAAGCCATAGAGCCTCCCCTCAATAGGACAAAATACAACTGAAAAGCCGACATGGAATAGATACACATACCTGTAACATACAAAGGACAGATATCCGGTTAAACTGCCTAAATCTGCGCACGCCGGCGCCCGAATGAAGACATCCAGACGTCGCACAGCACGTGCGCCCGGTCAAAGTCAACTTCCTGGTTGAAAGGGAGGAACTATCAGTGCGCATGCGCGCACTGTCAAGATTGCGTTCCATATGAGTTTAACACACACCGGCACCCAAATGAAAACATCCGGACGCATCACAATTAAGTTATGATTACCTGATTTTGTGGTATGGGGGTGCTGCTGCTGGGGGGTACAGCAATCGGTTCTTATCCAAGGGGAAACTGCTGTGATGTGCATGATACAACACTTTTTCACAACAATCCTCAAAAGCTACAGCAATTCTGACATCTATTTCTCTTAGCTAACAGATCAATGGACCTACCTCCATTAATTGCATTTGTTCTAATAGTGCAGTAAGACAGTTATATACAGCTGGTGAAATAAGTATTGAACTTGTCACCAATTTTCTAATTAAATATAAATATTTAAAGGTGCTATTGACATGAAATTCTCACCACATTTTGGTAACAACCCATTCAATCCACATAGCCAAAGAAATCAAACCATAGATCTCCATAAATTATGTGTAATAATTTGACTCCAACATACTACATGGTAAAAAATTCTATGGTTAGATGCCTAAAATTGTTCTACATTTCATTGTGTAGTGGACAGAGTTTTTCTTGTCTTTTATGGCTTTTTTTACATGTAAGGTTTGCATTTATATTCAAAATTTAATAAATAAATACTCTTAAAAAAATTATGTGTAACAATGAGAAATGACACAGGGAAAAAGTATTGATCACACTTACTGAAATGTATTTAATACTTTGTACAAAAGCCTTGTTGGTGATGACAAGACGTCTCCTGTATGGAGAAACTAGTCGCTTGCATTGCTTAGGTGAGATTTTGGCCCATTCTTCCACACAAACACTCTTCACATCCTAAAGCTTCTGTGGGCTCCTTTTATGAGCTTTGAGCTGTAGTTCCTTCCATAGATTTTGTATTGGATCAGTTCAGGTGATTGGCTCGGTCATTCTAGCAGCTTTATTTTCTTTTTCTGAAACCAATTGAGAGTTTCTTTGGCCGTGTGTTTGGGATCATTGTCTTGCTGAAATGTCCACCCTCGTTTCACCTTCATCATCCTGGTAGATGGCTGCAGATTTTTACCAGGATTGTCTCCGTACATTTGTCCAGTCATCCTCCCTTCAATTATATGAAGTTTGTCAGTGCTGTATGCTGGAAAACAGCCCAACACCATGATGTTTCCACCTCCAAACTTCACTGTTGGTCTGGTGTTTTTGGGGTGATATGCAGTACCTTTTGGCCTCCAAACATGGTGTGTATAATGACATCCAAAGCATTCAATTTTGATCTAATCTGACCAGACTATATTCTTCCAATATTTCACAGGCTTATGTTATTGAGGAAACTTTAAACGTGCTTGAACATACTTTTTGTTCAGCAATGGAGTCTCGCATGGTGAGCGTGCATACAGGTCATGGAGGTTGAGTGCATTACTTATTGTTTTCTTTGAAACAATTGTACCTGCTGATTCCAGGTCTTTCCACAGGTGTTCCTTGGCTCTTGGACAATTCTTTTAATTCATTCTTTTCACTCCTTTGTCTGAAATCTTGTGGGGAGCACCTTGTCAGGGCCAGTTTATGATGAAATGATGTTCTTTCCACTTCTAGATTTTGGCCCAAACCGTGCGCACTGGAACCTTTAGTAGTTTAGAAATTCTTTTGTAACCAATGCCATTAGTATGTTTTGCAACAATAAGGTTGCAGAGATCTTGAGGAGGCTCACTGGTTTTTCCCGTCATGAGAGGTTTCTTGCTTGGCAACTTGGTAATGAGACACCTTTTTATAGGCCAACAATTGAACCAGCTGATATTATTTTTCACTACGTGTGTCAGGATTGCTTTTTAATTACTGATAGATTTCAGCTGGTGTCATGACTTTCTATGGCTTCTTGCACCTCTCTTTCTTCATGTGTCATTTCTTATTATTATACACTACCGTTCAAAAGTTTGGGGTCACTTAGATATGTCCTTATTATTGAAAGAAAAGCACAGTTTTTTTCCAATGAAGCTAACATTAAATGAATCAGAAATACACTCTATACATTGTTAATGTGATAAATGACTATTCTAACACCTGGTTGTTAATGCAATATCTGCATAGGTGTATAGAGGCCCATTTCCAACAACCATCCCTCCAGTGTTCTAATGGTACATTGTGTTTGCTAACTGTGTAAGAAAGCTATTGGATATTTCGAAAACCCTTGTGCAAGTATGTTAGCACAGCTGAAAACAGTTTTGCTGATTAGAGAAGCTATAAAACTGACCTTCCTTTGAGCTAGTTTAGAATCTGGAGCATTACATTTGTTGGTTCGATTAAGCTCGCAAAATGGCCAGAAAAAGAGAACTTTCATGTGAAACACGACAGTCTATTCTTGTGCTGAGAGATGAAGGCTATTCCATGTAAGAAATTGCCAAGAAACTGAAGATTTCCTACAACGGTGCGTACTACTCCCTTCAGAGGAGAGCACAAACAGGCTCTAACCAGCGTAGAAAGAGAAGTGGAAGGCCCCGCTGCACAACTGAGCTACAAGACAAGTAGATTAAAGTCTCTAGTTTGAGAAATCGACGCCTCTCAGGTCCTCAACTGGCAGCTTCATTAAATAGTACCCGCAAAACGCCAGTGTCAACGTCTACAGTGAAGAAGCGACTCCGGGAGTGGCAAAGAAAAAGCCATATCTGAGACTGGCTAATAAAAGTAAAAGATTAATATGGGCTAAAGAGCACAGACATTGGACAGAGGAAGAGTGGAAAAAAGTGTTATGGACGGGAAAAATTGAAGTTTGGGGTTTTTGGGTTTCCACAGAAGAACATTTGTGAGACGCATAAAAAAATGAAAAAAATGCGGGAAAAGAGTGCCGGGACCCTTTCTTTTTTAAGCATGGTGGAGGTCATGTGATGGGTTTTGGGTTTTTGCTTTGGTCCGGGTAAACGCCATGCTTTTTAACCCTGTGGCAGCGTTTGGGAAGGGGAGCCAATTTATCCTGCAACAGGAAATGCCCCCAAAAGCCCCCTTTCCAAAAGGGATGCAAGAAATATTTAAAAAAGAAGAAGCAGGCAGCTGGTTTTCTATCTGTAAGGGAAAGTGGCCAGCGCATTTCACCAGTCCAGCCCCATTGAGTTGTTGTGGGAGCAGCTTAAACCGTTTTGGTACGAAAAAAAAAGTCCCCATCAAGCCAATAAAAACTTGTGGGAGGGGTTCTGGAAGCACGGGGTGAAAATTTCTCCAGATTACCTCAGAAAAATTAACAGCTAGAATCCCAAAGGTTTTTGCAATGTGGAATTGCTGAAAGGGAGAGCATTTTTTGAAAAAAAGAAAATTTTGGAATTTGGAAAAATTATTATTTAAGTAAAAATATTATTTCAAAACCTTTTCAATGTTGGGACGAGATTTCTATTCATTTTGCAACTTATTTGGTAAATAAAAGTGAGTTTTCAGGGAAAACACAAAATTGCCTGGGTGACCCCAAACTTTTGAACGGTGGTGTATATAATTTAGTTTATGGGCATCTATGGTTGGATTTCTTTGTCTGTGTGGAGTGGAAGGGTTATTACCAATATCTGATGAGAATATCATGTCAATAGCACTTTTAGAAATAGATGACATGTTCAATACCTATTTCACCCACTGTATTTAGATGATGTCCATCTGAGGTCTTCTCCTCCTATAGATTAAGTTGCCCCTTGTCTCCACCTTTCCACTCAATAGACACTTGTAGTTCTTTCCTGTACTTAGCTGCCGCATTTCGAAAGTCACAAACAGGTGAAAAATTAGGGGGTCGCCGCCTTGGTTTTTCTTTGGGGTGTTTTTTTGGGGGCCACGGGATGTATGGGGGGAAAATTTTTTAAATAAATCACAATCACATGGTAATTTAAAGGGACACTACCATAAAACATTGAGCAGTTTTCTTCCTGGTTTGTCTCTCTCTGACTTCCCCTCTGTGAGCTCTCTCACACCGCAGTGAGGATTGCTTGACAGTTCTCTTACAGGTCACTTTTGGGGCTTTAGGGGTTTTAACTGTTATTAAGGGAGGACCTAATAAGTGGAAGAAAACCCAAACCCTTTTCCCCCAAAGCCCAAAAAAAAATTTAAAAGGGGTTTTTTCCCTTTTCAGAGTTTCACCGAATTTCATGAAAAAGAAATAAATCTGTCCCTTCCCGGTTCAGATGGGAAACTTTTTATAAAAGCCCCTTTCTCCATGCTTTCAGTTTGCTTTAAATTTTTTAGATTAACTTTAAACAGCTTTTCAAACTGCTCTCAGGGAAAGGTTTATCGTCCCCCAAAAAAAAAAAGCCCCAAATTACAGTTTGTTTTTTTTTACATAAATCCCGCTTTTTATGCCCCAGCGCATGGACATGCCATGACCCGTGTGATGAATCATCACTGTTTTTTCATTGAACCCAAAAAGCAGGGGGGAAAAAATTTTTTTAAAGGTCCATTTCCCGAGGGAAATGAAAAAAGCCGGGAGGTCATTTAAAATTTCCCCGTTTTCTCCTTAAGGGGAAAAAAAGAGGAAAAAAAAAGCAATATATTTGGGAAAATTTTTTTTATTTTGTGTCCCTACCCCAAATTTGGGAAAACTATTTTTTTGTAGCGAGAAAACCCTTTTTAACTTATTATACCTTTCATGTATTGGGTCTTTTCAATTTCATGGGAAGTCTAGCCTAATTCCCCATCCCCAGCCGTCCAAAAAAACAATTTGAGCAATCATAGGTCATTATTATATTTGTAATGAGGGCTACATGCGATAGCAGTAAACTTGGTTAAAATGGGGTTTTAAATGCCCTACCATTCCCGGAAAAAACTTTATCCCTTTAATATCAAGCTAGGGAAGGGGAAATTTTATGTGTATTTTTATATTGCATAGGACTGCTAATATATAGGCCCGGGCCCCCGGTTTCGAAAAAGGTTGGGGGGCTTTTAGGTTTGTTTTTTTAGCTGGGAAATTTTTGTGTAAGTCGGAAAAAAGGTACTTTATTCAATGTAAGGTCCGCAAAAAAGTTTTTTTTTTTTTTAAATTTTTGGGGGGGAGGGGAAGGGATTTTACATTTATTTTGCTGTCTGTGCCCCTGTTAAGGAGATTTAACCTCCTGTGCTGCTGTGGGGATGCTGGAACTTTAAATTTCCCCAAACTACATGTGCTGTGGGAAAAAGGGAAAATACAAGTGCAGATGCCTCATAAGTCTTCGTTTGTAAAATAGGGGACAGATGTAAGTCGGAACAGTGTAAGTCGGGGACCGCCTGCATATGTAACACTCCTAAAACTTCTAAAAAGAAAAGAAATCTTGGTTTTAGTTTTAAAAAAACCTCTTATTTTGGGGGAAAAATGTCTTTTAAATTTCAGGTCCCCAAAAAGGGCATTTTCCAAATTTTATGGTGTGGGCTCACCGATCTTTAGGTCCAAACCATGTTTGTGTATGCCCAGGAGAGCTTCTTTCATTGTGCCTTTATGAAAGGCATATTCAGTGCATTCCTGTACATTTACACATTTTAACATGTAGATTCAGTGTCTGTAGTTTTTTCATGTTCATAATAGAAATGACTGGTATATTAGCTCTTAATTAAAGCACCTGAGATGCTTGCACTTTCTTCTCGTGTCTCTCAGCGTGTCTTTTTTATTTGTATGATGATAGCTCATACATATTTTACACCACATAACAGCATATAATGATTGTTGTTTTGTTTTGCAAGAGCTAGTGTTGCAGGACCATTAATCTTGGGGTATTGGAACAGAATGTAATGGGGTATCACATTGCTGGAGTGTAACACATGATACTATTTGCTATTGAGTCATGTTACTTGAGCATGCTTTTGCCATGTAGAGAATAACCACACAAAGCTGTCTACTGTTAACACTTTAGATGCACCTTATTGTGTAGAGGTACATATAGGTGATTATAATGAGGCAAGACTGGTTGGACCCCATCAATTTAACCCCTTCCTGTTGCAGCAATTTTTTTGTTTACATCACATTCATTTTTTTTTTTCATCCTGTGCATATGTATTCAGCCCCCTTGAGTCAATACTTTGTAGAACCACCTTTAGCTCCAATGACCTATGCAGTCTGTTGGGGGATGCCTCTACCAGCTTTGCACATCTAGAGGCTGGAAGTTGTACCCATTTTTTGCTTTGCAAAATAGCTCTAGCTCAGTCAGATTGGTTGGTGAGCATTTTCAAGTCCTGCCACAGATTCTCAAGTGATTTAGGTCTGGATTGCGACTGGGTCATTTTAACACATGGATGCTTTGATTTAAACCATTCCATTGTAGCTTTGGTTGTATGTTTAGGGTCGTTGTTCTGCTGGAAGGTGAACCGACGCTGCAGTCTGAAGTCTTTTTGCACTCTCTAACAGGTTTTCACCCAGGATTGCCCTGTATTTAGCTCCATCCTTCTTCCCATTAAAGGGGTTGTCTCACTACAAGGATTGCTTTTTATGTTAAAGATCGTGCAAAAACAAGTCAATTTGCAATATATGCCAATTAACAGTGTCCTTCCTGTTCCTAGATATCCCCTCTTGTCGCTATAGCTACACATCTGTTTGATCTATCCTTATAGGCTGCCAGCACTGGTCACTATAGCTACAGACCTGTTCAATCTCTCATGATAGGCTGCCTGCACTGGTTGCTATAGCTACAGATCTGGCGTGTACTGGAGCCTAGTAGAAGCCAGTAAACACGCCCCCGAATTCAAAGTGAAACTAAGAAAACAGGACTGAGGTAAGATGAATCAGTGTAGTGAGACAACCCCTTTAACTCTAACCAACTTCCCAGTCCCTGGTGAAGTAAAGCATCCCCATAACTTGATGCTGCTTCACAGTGGGGATGTTCAGGGTGATAATCGGTGTTGGCTTTCCTCCACACATAGCATTTGGCATTTAGACCAGTTAGGTCTCAACTGACCAGAGCAACTTCTTCCATATGCTTGCTGTGGCTTTTTGCAAACAAGACTTCTTATGGCTTACCTTTAAAAACGGCTTTCTTTTTGCCACTCTTCCATAGTGGCCAGATTTGTGACGTACATGACTAATATGTGCCCTGTGGACAGATTGTCACACCTAAGAGAGGCTTCTTTTCTTTTTAGTGCTGTCTTTGTCTTAGTTGTCAGTTTAGGTGGACGGCCATGTCTTGCTAGGTTAGAAGTTGTGCCATACTCCTTCCATTCATGGATAATGGATTGAACAGTGCTTCGTGAGATGTTCAGAGCTTGGACTATTTTTTTTAAACCTTAACCCTGCAATACACTTTGTCACAACTTTATCTCTGAGCTGTCTGATGTGTTCCTTGGTTTTCATAATGCTCTTAGTTCACTAATGTTCGTTTACCAATCTTTGATGCCTTCACAAAACAGCTGCAGTTGTACTGAGAATACATTACATACAGCTGTACTAATTAGGTGGCTTCTAAGGGAAAATGGTCAGACTGAATTCTAAAACTGTAAGACATTGGCATCTTCGCTACCTTATTCAATATATACACTCATAAAATGAAAAACAATATCTTTCAAAAGTAATACAACCCTGATGAAAGAAATCACCTTGTTTTCTGAAACGCATTGGCATTTTGTACCTATTAGGCCAGACCTGGGCAAAGTACGGCCCGGGGGCCGTATCCGGTCCTCCAGCTCGTCGGATGCGGCCCACGGCGTACGATGCCCAGGTCTGCTAATAGTAGCACTTACAGCCCGCCGTGGCCGGGTATTGCTGAGAAACAAAACTTAATTAGGCTGTGCACATCTAAAATATATTTTGAAAAACGTAACCATTTGAGAAATGGCAATCTCATTGGCTTGCTACACTCTGCCGCCTCTTTTAAACCAGTGCAGGATGATTCAGTTGTAAGTTCCTGTCACTCCCTGAGATGTTGAGTCTGAATGGACTCCTAGTGAGGTATCATGTTAGTGGTTAGGGGCTCACCTGTTCTGGGATCCCCTTGACGCTATTGGGAGGTGAGCTTAATACAATCTTTGATCAAAAACTGTAAACTAAGAATCCCAGGTTTTTCATATTTTCCTCAGCAGTAATGCATTTCTAATATTCCTATATACCTTGAGGTTTTACTTAGTTTTTAGTGTGCCACTGATATTTGTATTAGGGTATTGCTGAGAGGCCGCCACGGGCCGTCATTGCTACTATTGCTGGTGAATTAGGCATCGACGCGATGAACTCCGCTCACCGCGCCGCTGCCTCTCCTCGGCGCACACAGAGTAATAACTCTGTGTGGGCCCAGGAGCTGACGGAGGAGCGTCCCGGCACTGGCGCCATGACGTCATCACGCCCACCAGCCCGGGAAGCTCCTCGGACAGAAGATGAGCGCGCTCGGCCGGGAAGCAGGTAAGCCAAGGTGAGATAGTGATTTGTTGTTTGTTTTTTTAATTTTGGTCATAAAAACTATATACCCTGCCTGTGGGAAGCCCTATCTCTATACCTGCCTGTGTGGAAGCCCTATCTCTTATACCTGCACTGGGGACACAACCTGACAAAATATACCTGCCTGTGGGAAGCCCTATCTCTATACCTGCCTGGGGACACACCTGACCTATTATACCCTGCCCCTGTGGTGGAAGCCCTATCTCTATACTCTGCCTGGGACCACCACCTGGACTATATACCTGCCTGTGGGAAGCCCTATCTCTTATACCTGCCTGGGGACACACACACCTGACCTCCTCGGATAGAAGATGAGCGCGCTCGGCCAGGAAGCAGGTAAGCCAGGGTGAGTATCAGTGTTTGTTGTTTTTAATTTTGGCCATAAAACTATATACCTGCCTGTGGGAAGCCCTATCTCTATACCTGCCTGGGGACACACCTGACTATATACCTGCCTGTGGGAAGCCCTATCTCTATACCTGCCTGGGGACACACCTGACTATATACCTGCCTGTGGGAAGCCCTATCTCTATACCTGCCTGGGGACACACCTGACTATATACCTGCCTGTGGGAAGCCCTATCTCTATACCTGCCTGGGGACACACCTGACTATATACCTGCCTGTGGGAAGCCCTATCTCTATACCTGCCTGGGGACACACCTGACCTCCTCGGATAGAAGATGAGCGCGCTCGGCCGGGAAGCAGGTAAGCCAGGGTGAGTATTAGTGTTTGTTGTTTTTAATTTTGGCCATAAAACTATATACCTGCCTGTGGGAAGCCCTATCTCTATACCTGCCTGGGAACACACCTGACTATATACCTGCCTGTGGGAAGCCCTATCTCTATACCTGCCTGGGGACACACCTGACTATATACCTGCCTGTGGGAAGCCCTATCTCTATACCTGCCTGGGGACACACCTGACTATATACCTGCCTGTGGGAAGCCCTATCTCTATACCTGCCTCGGGACACACCTGACTATATACCTGCCTGTGGGAAGCCCTATCTCTATACCTGCCTGGGGACACACCTGACTATATACCTGCCTGTGGGAAGCCCTATCTCTATACCTGCCTGGGGACACACCTGACTATATACCTGCCTGGGGACACACCTGACTATATACCTGCCTGGGGACACACCTGACTATATACCTGCCTGTGGGAAGCCCTATCTCTATACCTGCCTGGGGACACACCTAACTATATACCTGCCTGTGGGAAGCCCTATCTCTATACCTGCCTGGGGACACACCTGACTATATACCTGCCTGTGGGAAGCCCTATCTCTATACCTGCCTGGGGACACACCTGACTATATACCTGCCTGGGGACACACCTGACTATATATCTGCCTGGGGACACACCTGACTATATATCTGCCTGGGGACACACCTGACTATATATCTGCCTGGGGACACACCTGACTATATACCTGCCTGGGGACACACCTAACTATATACCTGCCTGGGGACACACCTAACTATATACCTGCCTGGGGACACACCTAACTATATACCTGCCTGGGGACACACCTAACTATATACCTGCCTGGGGACACACCTAACTATATACCTGCCTGGAGACACACCTAACTATATACCTGCCTGGGGACACACCTAACTATATATCTGCCTGGGGACACACCTAACTATATACCTGCCTGGGGACACACCTAACTATATACCTGCCTGGGGACACACCTAACTATATACCTGCCTGGGGACACACCTAACTATATACCTGCCTGGGGACACACCTAACTATATATCTGCCTGGGGACACACCTAACTATATATCTGCCTGGGGACACACCTAACTATCTCTATACCTGCCTGGGGACACATCTAACTATCTATATACCTGCCTGGGGACACATCTAACTATCTATATACCTGCCTGGGGACACACCTAACCATCTCTATACCTACCTGGGGACACATCTAACTATCTATATACCTGCCTGGGGACACACCTAACTATAAATCTGCCTGGGGACACACCTAACTATCTATATACCTGCCTGGGGACACAACTATATATCTGCCTGGGGACATACCTAACTATCTCTATACCTGCCTGGGGACACACCTAACTATCTCTATACCTGCGTGTGAGGAGCCCTAATTATCTATATACCTGCCTGTGGGAAGCCCTAACTATATACCTGCCTGTATGGAGGCCTAACTAGCTATATACCTGCCTGTGTGAAGCTTTAACTATATACCTGCCTGTATGGAGCCCTAACTAACTAGATACCTGCCTGAGGGGAGCTGTACCTATCTATATACCTGCCTGAGGGGAGCTGTACCTATCTATATTCCTGCCTCAGGGGAGCTGTACCTATCTATATTCCTGCCTCAGGGGAGCTGTACCTATCTATATACCTGCCTGAGGGGAGCTATACCTATCTATATACCTGCCTGAGGGGAGCTATACCTATCTATATACCTGCCTGAGGGGAGCTGTACCTATCTATATTCCTGCCTGAGGGGAGCTGTACCTATCTATATTCCTGCCTCAGGGGAGCTGTACCTAACTATATACCTGCCTGAGGGGAGCTATACCTATCTATATACTTGCCTGAGGGGAGCTATATCTATCTATATACCTGCCTGAGGGGAGCTGTACCTATCTATATATCTGCCTGAGGGGAGCTGTACCTATCTATATACCTGCCTGAGGGGAGCTGTACCTATCTATATACCTGCCTGAGGGGAGCTGTACCTATCTATATACCTGAAATTGCAGTCTGGATTGACGCCTAGTGAGGAAGTATATTTAGTGTAGGGACTCACCTGCTCTGGGATCCCCTTGACGTTTTGGGAGGTGAGCTTAATACAATCTTTGATCAAATACTGTAAACTAAGAGTCCCAGGTTTTTCATATACCTTGAGGTTTTATTTAGTCTTTAGTGTGCCACTGATATTTGTTAGATATATGCTATTGCCTTTTTAGTGTGCACCTATGCTTACGTTTTTCAGAATATATTTTAGATGTGCACAGCTTCAGTATGTTTTCTATCTATATACCTGCCTGAGGGGAGCTGTACCTATCTATATCAATATACCTGATTGTCTGCGGGTACCTATATCTATATACCTGACTGAGGGGAGCTGTATATACCTGCCAGACTGAGGGGACATACATCTACATACCTACCTTACTGAGGAGAGCTGTATATACCTGCCTTACTGTGTACCATCAGTATATATGCAGGTATATAGATACATCCCCCAGTAAGTTTCCACAAAGATAATCCCCCAAAAATTAATTTTTCCCCGTTCATCCTATATTTTTATTAGTCTGGCCCCCCAAAACCATCGCACTTTCCCATGCGGCCCCATGGGAAAATTAATTGCTCACCCCTGTATTAGGCTCTTGAAGCTTTAGTGATGTCACTACTGTCAGCCAGCCTGTGCCTGTGTAATCCTGTGCGCCTCTGGCCGGGACGCTTAGATTGAATAACACGGCATATCCTCCAGCTCAGCAACAGCTTGTTAGTTTTATCTTATTCATTTCTGTGGATCATTCGATTCATATTGGAACACTATATGGAACTTTTGGTTGAGAATTACTTTGGAGTGGTTATTAGGTATGAATTGCTTCTATTCACTATCATTGCTGTATGCATACTTCTCACATGTTATTTTCTTTACACTTCACAAATGCTACTTTGTGTTGTTCTATCACATAGAATATCAATAAAATACATTTAAAGGGGTTGTCTCACTACAAGGATTGCTTTTTATGTTAAAGATCTTGCAAAAACAAGTCACTTTAATATATGTTCATTAACCGTGTCCTACCTATTCCTAGATACCCCCTTTTATATGGGCTACATCAGCTCCTCAGGTTGCTATAGCTACAGACCTGTTTGATCTATCCTGATAGGTTGTCAGCACTGGTTGCTATAGCTACAGACCTGGCTTCTACTGCAGCCTAGTGGAAGCCAGTAAACACGTCCCTGAATTCAAAAATGAAACCAAGAAAACAGGACTGAGGTAAGATGAATCAGTGTAGTGAGACAACCCCTTTAAGTTTGTGGCTGTAATGTTTAAAAATGAAAAACAGTTCAAGGGGTATGAATACTTTTAAAACCCAATGTAGACAGAAGCATGAGGTCTTTTTTGTTGGAAAGAATGGTCTTTTTGATGGTATTATTGACTATTCCATGTAATGTTCTGAGAGTCCCAAAAAATTAATTGTGGGGTGGGACATTAAGAAAGTCCAATCGCCATTTCTGGGGGTTTAATTTTTATGGAGTTTTCTGTGCTCTGATTGGTGCTCTGGGTGACAAAGACAGTCTTAGGGCTTGTTCACACGACGTTTTTGTGATCCGTTTTACGGATCCGTTCTCTCTCTCTCTCTCTCTCTCTCTATCCCCCAGCAGTTCCAATCACTTCATCCCCCAGCAGTTCCATTCACTTCATCCCCCAGCAGTTCCAGAGAGAGAGAGAGTTTTTTTTCCAGTCTGAAAGCGGATCCGTGGAACGCAAGTTAAAAAGCATGCAAAACGGATCCAAATAAAGTATCAACTGTTGCGTTTTTCGGATGCGTTTTTCACCTATCAAAAACGGATCCATAAAAAGGATCAAAAACGTCGTGTGAACAAGCCCTTACTGCAAGACCATTTTCTTAAATGAGGCCCTTTGTATTTTTGGTCTTGGGACTTTGCATTGAGCACAAAGTAAATCACATGCAACTACGATAGACACACACAAATCATACAAATTATTTGGGTTGCATCACCATAGTCACTATGCCGTCCCACAATTACTTATAGGCCATAATGAGCACACAAATTTGCATCTTAAAGAGATAGCATGATCAGTAGCACCATTTTTTTTTTACTTTAAAGATAGGGTTACCCAAACCGGCAGCCATATGTGGACAAAACAACGCCAGCAAACGGCAGCCAATGGTTGTTAGGCCGTGTTCACACGGCTTATTCCCGACGGATTTGTGCGCCGTATTGAGCTCACAAATCCGCCGTGAATAAGGGGTGGGATGGGGGCGGGGCCGGAGCGCGGCGGGGGCGCCGCTCCCGGCCCCATAGACAATGCATTGTTTACGGTGCGTCCGCGCCATAAATAATGTGCATGTCACTTTCTCCCCCCGCGGCGGATTCGCCGAGCGGGGAGGAGCGACGGATTCCACTGTTCTCTATGAGAGCAGTGTATTACCGTAATTGCTGCCGCGGATTGGCGCCGTACAGCAGCGCAAATCCGGCGCGCAGTACGGCGCCAATCCGCGGCAAAATAAGCCGTGTGAACGAGTCCTTAGGGTTACAGTATGTCGCAGTTTCACTGGCAAGCTCGTGTGGTCAGTGGCAGCTACATGCAGGTGTGCTTTCATTGGCATTCAGCTGCTGGATCGTGTGACTCTACCGTAAGTGTATGTTCACACGACTGGTTTGTGGACGCGGTTTTTAAGCTCTCCGTTACTCTTGGAAAACGTCTCAAGAATTGACACAGCACTTATTTTTCAGCGCTTAAAACCACTCTGAAAATAGCCGAGTAGAACGCACGGAAAGACCGCATTGTATGAACTACAATGCTTTTTTACATAGGTTAAAATTAAAATGAACTGGAGGTGTATTTTAGTAGTTTTTGATGCTGTTTTGGGGGCAGAATCTATGCCAAAACAGAGCTGAAAACAGCATCGAAATCAGCAGTGTGAACTTACCCTAAGTGTGAGTTTACACGTTTTTTGCCAAATCATAGTTTTAATCATGGTGTGAATTTACCTTATTTTTACCCTTTTAGATTAATCTAGCATCTGAACTAGACCGACAAACTCAGCTCTCCTGGGTTTCATCGCTTGCTCACCTTGAAGCGCTCTCAGGTCATCATTTAACTTTCTTCTTAGCAATGACTTTTAAAAATAGAGCCAATCAATACAATGCATTACCACTAAAGCATAACATTGTATATTGATTGCTCTCCTGTCTTCAGATGGGCATCCTCAAGCCCCGTCTGAGCAGGGACTGGATATTAAATATCCGTCCAGATTAAGTCCTTCAAAGTCTAGAAGCGAGCACGCTTTGGCAATCTTGCATCCTGTTATAAATGGGCCAGTACTGTCGCTAGTCATTCTGCAATTGATAGCTCAGTATCACACTCCTTTTCCCTGCCTAAAATATGACCCTGTTTGAAGGTGGATAATCACCTTAAGTAATCGCTGTGTATGGCATGTAAAAAGCAAGATTGGGTGTTCAAAGGCTTTAGCCAGTGTTTTGTTTTTCATGATGTGTAAAGCGACTACAAGGATGTTTCATTCATGTTTTCCTGGAGGTGACCGGATTAACAGTCTTCCGGTGATTTGGTTCCAGTGCTTAAATCTCCTCAAGTTTGTGACTCAAAGATGATTTTAGAAATTTACTTTCTCATTTTTCATCATCTTCATTTGTGGTCGGGCAGTGGAGTCATCTTTCGTAATACTTGCTGTAAAAAGTATGACTTGCCATGAAATCATTTTTGCTCACATATGTTTTTGCTTGACATTGAAGGGTACATAATAAGGTTATAGACTTCTTTCTATATAGAATATGCTATACTATGGAATGTACTATGGAACTTTTGCCTGCTCTGTTGGGTATATTTAGGAACAGATCAAGAGGAGGCTCCTGGTCACACGGTTTTTTGAAGGTGAAAATTCGAGAGTAATACCCACTTAATATTACCACAGTATGCCTAAAAAATGCCAGTAAACTTTACTAAATATAGTTGTTATATAATAGAGCTTCATAAGATATACAGGCAGTCCCCGACTTACATCTTTCTCCTAGTTCCAAACGGAGACTTTGAGGCATGCTGGCACTTGCCGTTCCATGTTCCACAGCAGATAGTAGCTGTGGAACGACAAGTTCCAGCATGCCACAGCAGCACACGAGGTGAAAATGAGATGAAATCTTCTTAACAGGGGCACAAACAGCAAAACAAATGTAAAAACCATTCCCTACACTATCCAAAACTAAAAAAAACTTTTGTGCTGGAGTTACATTTAATAAATGTACTTATTCCGCCTTACATACAAATTCAACTTAAGAACAAACCTACAGTCCCTATCCTGTTCATAACCCGGGGACTGCCTGTGGTAGTATGTATGTATGTGTATTTGATATATATTATATATATAATATATATATATATATATAATCAGTGGTAAACAGCAAGTTGGATAGTGCCCAGTACAGTAACATCTGCTGGCAGTTGTAGTCACCACTCCCCCATTATGATGTACATCATGGTTTTCATCCGTGTTTAGTGTACAGTGCTATGCAAAAGTGTTTGGCAGGTGTGGAAAATATGCTTCTCACAGTAAGTGCTTTCAAAAATAGAAGTATTAATAGTTTTTTTTATCAATCAACAAAATGTAATGGGAATGATACAAGAGAAACCAAAACAATATTCAGTGTCACCTCCCTTTGCCTTCAGAACAGTATCGGTTCCTCTAGTTTTTGAAGAAACTCAGCTGGGAGGTTGTTCCAAACATCCTGGAGAACTGAGCACAAATTTTCTGTGGGTGTAGCTGCTCAGATCCTTCTATATCTACATGTAATCCCAGACAGACTGGGTGATGTTGAGATCAGGGCTCTGTGGGGCCACATTATCACGACCAGACTCCTAGTTTTTCCCCAGGATAGTTCTTAAGGACATTGGCTGTATGTTTAGAATTGTTATCCTCCTTCAGAATAATTTTGGAGCCAGTCAGATGCCTCCCTGTTGGTGAGCATTTGATTGGCAGCATTTTTGCAGCAATTTTTTTAGACCTGGCTAAAACTTTTACACAGTGCGGTATATGCCCGAAAAACATTGGTTTAAGGTACTAGTTTTGGAGAAGCCTTAAAAAAAAGGTCATAAACATGATATTTGCAGTGTCTCAGTTCCACATATAAAGTACAAACAATTACCAGGCAGTGCCCAAATAAAGTTGACAGAACATGCAAAAATGAAACTGCCAGTTGCCTACATACAGTTGGGTTAAGATGTGCGGGTCCAGCATAGGTACCCTCCAGCATAGTTGTATTCAAAAAATGTTGCCTGTGGCCCATTTGATCTGACAAGTTGATTGGTCCAGCACCCTGCACATTTCTGCCTATGAAACACTGAAGCAGACACTGGATGCAACATTTTCAACTTGTTGCTTTCATGTTTCCATCCAAAGTGTGGATCAATACATCTGGCTTATAAATGCAAGATATGGATTGCAAGTCTAGGGTGCTGCTCAGTGCCTAAATAACAGATCTGTGTAATGCACAAATAAAAATTCTACTTCACTCCTAAATAGATGCATGAATACAACCACCAAAAAATGTGACCATGGTGAGAACAGAGGAATGGTGCTTTCCAAATAGCGAAGGCCTCTGCTGATTGCAGTGCATGGTTCAACTCATGTGTGGTTGAGCTTACAGTGGTGGCCAAAAGTATTGGCACCCCTGCAATTCTGTCAGATAATACTCACTTTCTTCCTGAAAATGATTGCAATCACAAATTCTTTGGTATTATTATCTTCATTTAATTTGTCTTCAATGGAAAACTACAAAAAGAATTGTCATAAAGCCAAGTTGGATATAATTCCACACCAAACATAAAAAAGGGGGTGGACAAAAGTATTGGCACTGTTTGAAAAATCATGTGATGCTTCTCTAATTTGTGTAATTACCAGCACCTGTAACTTACCTGTGGCACCTAACAGGTGTTGGCAATAACCAAATCACACTTGCAGCCAGTTGACATGGATTAAAGTTGACTCAACCTCTGTCCTGTGTCCTTGTGTGACCACATTGAGCATGGAGAAAAGAAAGAAGACCAAAGAACTGTCTGAGGACTTGAGAATCCAAATTGTGAGGAAGTCTGAGCAATCTCAAGACTACAAGTCCATCTCCAAAGACCTGAATGTTCCTGTGTCTACGGTGCGCAGTGTCATAAAGAAGTGTAAAGCCCATGGCCCTGTGGCTAACCTCCCTATATGTAAAGCCCATTGCACTGTGGCTATCCTCCCTAGATGTAAAGCCCATGGCACTGTGGCTAACCTCCCTAGATGTAAAGCCCATGGCCCTGTGGCTAACCTCCTTAGATGTAAAGCCCATGGCACTGTGGCTAACCTCCCTAGATGTAAAGCCATCACTGTGCACCTCCTAGATAAACCCTGGCACTGTGGCTAACCTCCTAGATGTAAAGCCCATGGCACTGTGGCTAACCTCCCTAGATGTGGACGGAAAAGAAAAATTGACGAGAGATTTCAACGCAAGATTGTGCGGACGGTGGATAAAGAACCTCGAGTAACATCCAAACAAGTTCAAGCTGCCCTGCAGTCTGAGGATACAACCCGGACTATCCGTCGGCGTCTGAATGAAAAGGGACTGTATGGTAGGATACCCAGGAAGACCACACTTCTTACCCCAAGACCTAAAAAAGCCAGGCTGGAGTTTACCCAAACGTACCTGAGAAAGCCTAAAATGTTTTGGAAGAATGTTCTATGGTCAGATGAGACAAAAGTAGAGCTTTTTGGGAAAAGGCATCAACATAGATTTTACAGGGAAAAAAAAGAGGCATTCAAAGAAAAGAACATGGTCCCTACAGTTAAACATGGCGGAGGTTCCCTGATGTTTTGGGGTTGCTTTGCTGCCTCTGGCACTGGACTGCTTGACCGTGTGCATGGCATTATGAAGTCTGAAGACTACCAACAAAATTTTGCAGCATAAAGTAGGGCCCAGTGTGAGAAAGCTGGGTCTCCCTCAGAGGTCATGGATCTTCCAGCAGGACAATGATCCAAAACACACTTCAAAAAGCACTAGAAAATGGTTTGAGAGAAAGCACTGGAGACTTCTAAAGTGGCTGCAATGAGTCCAGACCTGAATCCCATAGAACACCTGTGGAGAGATCTCACAATGGCAGCTTGGAGAAGGCGCCCTTCAAATCTCAGGGACTGGAACAGTTTGCCAAAGAAGAATGGTCTAAAATTCCAGCAGAGCATTGCAAGAAACTCATTGATGGTTACCGGAAGCAGTTGTTCGCAGTTATTTTGGCTAAAGGTTGTGCTACCAAGTATTAGGCTGAGGGTGCCAATACTTTTGTCCAGCCCATTTTTGTAGTTTTGTGTGAAATGATCAATGATTTGATTTTTGATTCATTCTTTTTTGTGTTTTTTCACTGCAAGCAAAGCAAATGAATATATTAATACCAAAGAATTTGTGATTGCAATGATTTTCAGGAAGAAACTGAGTATTATCTGACAGACTTGCAGGGGTGCCAATACTTTTGGCCACCACTGTAATTACATTACTACTAATTCTATACTCACTTTCGTTACTGTCTGTTCCCTCTTTGGATACCGACAAGTCCCAGGATATTATTTGCATCACTGTATAGAAAAGATAGTAATTCCTAGAGCCGCCAGTGGAATAGCAATTACTATTTTCCTTACAATGATCTGTGTGTTTTGATAATTGCTAGTTCTTCACAATTTGTTCTTTCTCCATAATATATAGTCAGAAGAAAAAAAAAGGGGGAGTAGGCTAAAACTGCTCTAGAACAATGTGAGAGACTGATGAAGACATACAGAAAACTATTACTTCAAGATATTGCTGCAAAAAAATGGTTTGCTATTGATTCATGGGGTGTACCAAGGCTCTTCCATTTTGGCAGAGTGTATTTTGTCATGTGGTGGTGTTCATCGGACGTTATATTTACTTCATTTTAAGACTTTCAAAGGACCGGATTTTTTTAATATGTCCTGACATGTAAAACCAAAGAATTCAAAGAGGGTGTACATTCTTTTTCTCTTTTCTGTACATTTCTTTATGACTGGATTCATTCATTGAACTAGTCTATATATCTATTTCAGGTTTCTGGTGCTTGTAGGTGGAAGTACTGATGACATAGGGACGGAAAAAATACAGAAGCAAATTAATGGATACATTCATCAAGAAGGAATAGATAGAGTTGCCGAAAGAGTTAAGACCACAGTCCTCACCTTGCAGCTCATCATTGATGGTCTCTGCCAGCCTGAAGGTTACGACATCCGTACAGGTAAAGAATCTATTCTCCTATATTATACATTTGCTCTATATAAAGGTTGCGAATTTCATTGAGTTTAAAAATGGCTGCTCACGAATATTTATTATTGGCCCCACCCCTATCCAGCAGTTTTAGAATGAATATTTAAGCATTTTCCTCTACATGCAAACCGCAACCTGCCCTGTCATGTGACCCCATATTCAGTACTGAGCAATAGTTGATGTGACTGGACAGAACCCTGGCTGGTCAACAAGCTCTACCCCTTAGACTTTTTCCAGACTTTATTCCAGTTTTCTGAATAGAAGCTTAATCTGGGCCCTAGAAAATTTGTTAGTACTCATAAAAGGTTATATTATAACATTGATTCTAATCTAAAAAATGCTAATAAATGCTTTTTACCTTTTGGTGAACCTGTTACATAAATTATATGAAGAATGACATCATAAACAGCAATTTTGTAATCTACTATTGTTATTTGGAATCGGGCTCCTGCCGAATAGACTCGATTGTGGATAGAACGATGGTCCAACGGACAGTTCATAGGGTTAAAAATAAAAATCTTAGAGCAGCACCAATCATCCAATTGATCCTGGATCACCCACCATGCAATAGACCGCCAAGAAAAAGGTAGCCAACCCTTTCTACCAAAGTTCCAAAGCAAAAGATCCAAAAATAAGTGTCAATCAGCTGCCTCTAAGGCAAGTAAGATATTGGCGTATATTAAGAGGCATGGACTCGCGGGACAAGGATGTGATTCTACTGCTGTATAAAGCATTGGTGCGACATCACTTACAATATGCTGTTAAGTTCTGGGCCCCAGTTTATAGAAGAGATGTAATGGAGTTAGAGAGAGTGCACAGACGAGCAACCAAACTTATAAGGGGAATGGAGCATCTTAGTTATGAGGACAGGTTAGTAGAATTGAACTTATTTAGTCTTGAGAAGAGACGGCTTCGGGGGGGACATGATTAATTTATCTAAATATAAAAAAGGTCCCTACAAAAAGTATGGGGAAAAATGATTTCAAGTGAAGCCCCCTCAAAACACAAGGGGACATTTCCTTCTTCTAGAGAAAAAAGGATTCAGTCTCCAGAGGAGAATGGTGTTCTTCATTGTAAGAACTGTGAATCTGTGGAATGGCTGCCTGAGGAGCTGTTCACAGCAGGAACTGAGAGTTTCAAGAAAGGCTTAGATACCTACCTGAAACTCAAGAATATGAATGCGTATGTAGCTATGTAAAATTCTGGACCTGGCTGGTGGAGGCTCTGGGGTCAGAGCTGGGGTCTCCACTGGAGCAGATTGGTTCTTGCCTTGTGGGTTCCAGGGCATTAACCAGTGGGGAGGTCGGTCTTAAAGTCCTTGTCTCTCTCCCTCACCCACATTTTACCCACCCTTGGTTGAACTTGATGGACACGTGTCTTTTTTTCAACCGTACTAACTATGTAACCATGTTAACTATATTATTGAATCTACTTCCCTTTGCTGACGCCTATTTTTGTATCTTTTGCTTTAGTTCATAGGGTTAGTGACCCATCCCTTTTTGTCACAACATTTCTCCTTATAAAGCTTGCCATACAGATTGCTCCGCTGCCAGCTATTTCTGCCAGGGTAACAAGTATGCTCTGATTGCCCATGTGTGTGTTTACCTCCATAGGAAGAGGGTGATAAGTGAATGCCAGATATATATGGTGCTGCTTAGTTCCCAGACCAAAAAAACTATTCGACATATTTTATTTTAAGCAAGGGGTTGAGTTGACCCCTATAAACATCATTTTGATGGTGGATCTTACATCATAGTCAGACAAGTCTCAGAATATGATTGACATACATACCTTACCAATATACACACAGACTAGTCCAGAGTGTGGACTCTGGTTGATCTATGCCCATATGACACAAAATTAGTCCCCAATAAATAATAAAGTCACACAAACCACAAAACACCGGAGTGCAGACGGAAAGATGGAAGCTGCACATCCACTGTCTATTTTCTGGCTTTTGGGATACATCTCAAAAGTTGGTGCTCGATGGATTGGAAGTATCTGGCTGAATCTTTCTATCTTTGATCTGACTTCCATTTCTTTCCTCCCAAGGATACAAGCATATTTATGTAGCGTTTTAAACACTTGCTAATATCCTATAGATGGTGTTTGTTTTTTGGATATACAGAGAGACCTACTAAGTACAAGTATTAAGAAGTGAAGTCATTTTTCTTTGGAGACTTCAAACAGAACATGGCTTTACACAGCAATAATAATCCCTACTTTAAGGTTGGTCGTAGGACACTGTATCCTCTCCATCTCCATGTCTACAAAGAGTTTGATTGACGAGATCACTGACAACTGTATTTGTCTTTGTTGATCGAGCTCATAAATCACCCATTTATCAGATCCTGCATCAACCGTCCCAAGAAATAACATTTAGCCCTTGAAGTCGGCCCTGTCATGAGCTAACCACAGTCTTCCATGGGTCTCCGGCGGCTTTATTTAATAAGTGCGCATTTCTTGATTCACAATTTATATGGCATGTAATTTATTTTCAGATTTGAATTCATTTCCTGAATATGTGGTCGCCTGACCACAAAAATGACTAGTTTCACAGTAGAGCTTTCCTTCTTACTCACTTATTATTTGCCTTTCTTTATAGATGTTCCCTAGATGATTCAAATGATTTTTTTTTTATATGTCTATAGAATTTATGACCATTATTTTGCCGGCGTTAATGTTCAGTTTCTACTGCAGAGAAAATGATTTGGCTGGAGAGAAATGATTTGTTGTAATATGACGTCTTTTAATGTGTTTCTGTATGAATGTAATCTTAAGAAGAATAACCATTAGTCTGGGAACACAGACGTCAGCCGCTCAAGAGCACTTATTGGTTTCAAACCACACGTCACAGCCTACACTATCAAAATGTGGAATTCATTGAATCCTTACAGTATATGGTTATGTTGTTGCTATTAGTAGCATCCAGATTATATCTGATGGAAGCTGCATGGTGGCTCTGTACAGGGGCGTAGTTATAGGGGGTGCAGAGGTAGCAGTCGCTACCAGGTCCTACAGCCTAAAGGGGCCCAAAAGGAGATACCAACATTGTAAGCAGTACATGGTAGCTGAGGGGGGGGGGGGCCCATTTCACTTTTTGCATTAGGGCCCCAGAGCTTCAAGTTACGCCTCTGGCTCTATAGTTAGTCTAATCCTTCAAGTCAACACTGGCATGGCCTTGCGTATTATCCAAATGCCTATGTGAGTTCCTCCAGGTAATCTGGATTCTTCTCACACGCCAAAAACACCTTTCCCTAGCATGGACGTATCTATAGCCAAAGCAGAGGGGGCTCCCTCATGTGCAAGAACATTGTACCTTTCTGTAGGAAATGAAACATTGGTGGCTTTCTGCTGTCTAGAACTACTTTATGGTAGTATGGTATATGGCCTAGTATTTATATCTTTAATTATGGTTACTTAAGTTGCTGTTTCAGTTTATTGTCACTAGGGGCAACATGTATGATTTTTGGCATTTAGACGGCAATTTGTATGCACATTATAATAGTGTAGAATGCACCTGGTTTATGAGCCCGGTCTACTGCCGGTCATAAATCAGGCACATTCTAGCACTAGGACGACATTTCTGGCTCAGGTAAACCACTTTGAAAGTGGTTTACCTGTTCCAGTAGTAATGTGCCTAGAATTGCTGTACTGAAGCTATTAATCTATAGCTTTGTACGGTTCTAGTGCGCCAAGCCTCCTGCACGCCCCCCGAAATCAGGCACATAACAAAGTGCCGCGGGCGCTCTGTAGTGCACCTGATATTGGCGTGCGGCAGGTTTAAAATTATAGTGAACAGGGCTGCGCCTGATGTCGGACTGAAAAGATGCCAGACTTCTGCCGCAACTCCGTTCATACATGTCACCCTAGGCCCATCACATTTTTCTTAGATGCCGTATAAAGAAAGCCTAAGATAGATGGAGAGGTCACCTGGGAATCCAGCATAAGTTAAGATCTGCACTGTGGCTTCTAATTATAACTGGAGCCATAAAGCTATGTCAGATCTATCATGTACCAGATTGGAACAGTGCCCATCAGACCTCATTATCTTAGGGCTACTTTGGATGTCTATCCTTCTTATAGAAAGAATAGTGTTGTATGCTGTGCTCAAAACTGAAGGAAACCTTGACCACACCCTTGACAGAAAGTCACAGGTAAAAAAACACAGAAATGGGAACAGCACAAAAATTCCACATAAGACCATAAAAGGTCAAAAGGATGCAAAGTCCGTCCCAAGTCGAGCAAGCCTCAAACTCACCACCGTCAGATACCAAAAGATGGTTTGGACGACAGCATAGTAAAAGCAGGAATCAGCTTTATTCCAGAGTGAGATACACCATCACAACGTTTCGGCCTGTCAGTGCATCGCCTTTGATTCCTGCTTTTACTATGCTGTCGTCCAAACCATCTTTTTGTATCAGAAAGTCACATGTGTCAACAAAATAATTTGATAGCACTTGAAAACAATATTAACAGACACTGCAAATTTCTTCTAAATGTATTTTTTTTTTTTTTTATCTCACTTTGTCTGCTTTCAAACCGTGCATTTTTTTGTGCGTTTTTGATGCATTTTTGGGCAGAAAGACACAGCAATTAATGCTGTACATTTCTGCACAAAAAAATCAAAAAACGCATTAAAAAAACAGCTGCGAGTGAAAGCTCCCTTTCTACAGTTATATAAATTAACTTTTATTCTACTCTTCTACCTCATGTCCACCTGTCTTCTGTCTTCTGTTTTTTTTCCTTTCTTGTCCTTCCTACCTTCACTTCTATATTCATTCCATTATGGGTTCCTTCCGTCTACCCTTATTCCATTGCTTCCACCTTCCTCCATCCCTCCTTTCCTTTCAACATTCCTTCTTTTCTTTTTTCCACTTCCTTCATTCCTTCCTTTTCTTCATCAGTCTTCTTTCCTTCACTTCCCTTCTTCCCACTGCGATGATTTTTCATGGATATCTTTAATCTTTTTCAGAATTTGACAAAACTGATTTTAAGACCAATATCGTATGCCTGGAAGATCTGAAGGTGGGGACCGTTCTAACCGGCAAAGTAGAAAACGCTACATTGTTTGGCGTCTTTGTTGACATCGGTGTGGGCAAAGCCGGGTTAATTCCAATGCGATATATAACAGAAGACAAACTTTCCAAGGAGAAGAGAAGGAGAAGTCTTGGACTAGGACCCGGAGAGCGAGTGGAAGTCAGAGTTCTAAATATTGACATTAGACAGTCAAGAATTACTCTAGAACTTTTACGCGTTTTATAATTTTCTTTCGCGCTCCGCGCTTCTGTTAGGAGAAATTCTGTTCTCCTGACATGTAAAGTGCCTCTGTGATTTAGGATTTGGAGCTAAGATGCCAGTCAGGAATAAACTCTGGCAGGAAACTTTGTTATTTTTGTAACGCCAAGTTATTTCCTCTCACATCACCGTCTGAAATGTCCTCTTCTTGTTTTATATGTTCCGCAATATATAGAAGAACCGGCGAGACAGGGAGCCCTTCAGCCACAGGTCTAGTTTTTGTTTTTCTTTTTATTTCGTACTAACTGATTTTTACAGGTATGAGTAAATCTATAAAATGCCCTCGGCCCCAATAAAAAAATAAAAAATCACAGGAGACCAACAAAAAAACTGTGTAAAAGCAAAAACTTACTTGGCCAAGGTTTGAGTAAGCTCTGCGTGCACCAAAGAAAACCACCTATAAATGCAGCTGCTTGTGCCCATATGCTCCCGTCATAGAGAACTGTGTCCTGCACATTATATGTTTCTTTGTGAAAGGTTTCTGCACAGCTACGCGTTTCAGTGCAGCAGAAAAAAAAGAGCATACCACCTGAACATGTACCACATACGGTTTTGTACTTTTTTCCACCTTACACTTCAGGTCAATGAGAGTCTATAAATGCATGCAGTTAAAGCCTAAAAAGCTAAAAAAAAAAAAAAAAAAAAAAAAAAAAAAGAGTTGGCAACCGTGATAACTATATTGCAGGGCACATCACACCGATATTATCTTTGTTCACCCCCACCCCCCTATAAGGGGTGTAAGAAATCTAAAGTGGATGGTGAGAAATGGTAAAAATTTCAGTAGTGCAACCTCAGGCTTTGGGGGGCTGTTGGAGATAAAAAGTTACTGTGAGCCGAGACAGCCAAGCAGTACAGAGGCATATTTTAAAGAGAACCTGTAACATAGATTATGCCCCCTTGCTGAGGACAGCACAAGCTAGTGTCAGACCTGCTGTTTCCAGCACTGTGTCCCTTATTCTGTAAGATGCTGGAGTTTTAGAACATTTGATGCTCAAATTTTGTTCATGAGCAGGTGTTAGCCCCGCCCACCAAAGGCTAGCCCCGCCCACTGACAGTTATTCACATGTTTCTACCTATTTAAAGTAATAGGTTTATCAGTTGAGGTGGGCGGGGCTAGCCTCAAGTTGGCGGAGTATGAACAAAACTTACTTTTTCATGACTCTTTTCTGGCTGAAAACTGCAGATTTGAGCATTAAATACTCGAAAACTCCAGCATCTTATAGAATAAGGGACACAGCACTGGGAACAGCAGGTCTGACACTAGCTTGTGCTGTCCTCAGCAAGGGGGGCATAAACTGTGTGATAGGTTCTCTTTAAATGTATGCAGATGACTTCCACGTACTTATGTTAATATGTCCCACAGCCATCTCAGTACTTGCACATACACATATAAAGTCTGCAAATATATGAGGCCGCCTGTAGACTTTACAAAAAAGAATGTGGCAGAAATGTTACCAAATACCAAAAATAAAGGGCCCCTTTAAATTATTCACTGCAATAACATTTGGACAAAATGTAGTTTTTTTGTTGCACTGTGCAGACAATGATAGTCGTGATGTTTCTGAAGAAGTTATGTTTTTTACAGTTTTTGTACATTTTATTTTGATTTGACCAGTGTGTTCACAATACATGTGGTATTGTGCCATAGCTATAGATTTTTTTTTATTCAGAAAATACTACTAGTTACAAAGGTTATCTATAGTAAGGGATTTTATTGATTAGTTTTTTTTTACCTCCATCATCTCTCTTCGTAGTACAGTGCCCCCTTAGGTGTGGGATAAGGGATACAATATTTACAACATACAGTTTTTTTTTCCCATGACATTGTATGTTGAGTATGGTTTCAAGATATAATGTTCCAGACACTGACCATCAACAGTTTGCTTGTAAAAAGTCTGTATTAGTGAGGTGTATTCAGTGATTGGTGATCTAGTAGCGTCTCTCTGCAGTACAGTGCAGTACTACATGTCCTGTACTGCTCTTATATGTATTAGTGAGGTGCATGCAGTGATTGGCGGTATAGTAGTGTCTCTCTGCAGTACAGTGCCGTACTACATGTTCTGTACTGCGCTTACATGTATTAGTGAGGTGCATGCAGTGATTGGCGTTCTAGTAACGCCTCTCTACAGTACAGTGCGGTACTACATGTTCTGTACTGCTCTTACATCTATTAGTGAGGTGCATGCAGTGATTGGCGTATACTGTAGAATCTCTCTACAGTACAGTGCGGTACTACATGTTCTGTACTGCTCTTACATCTATTAGTGAGGTGCATGCAGTGATTGGCGTATACTGTAGAATCTCTCTACAGTACAGTGCGGTACTACATGTTCTGTACTGCTCTTACATGTATTAGTGAGGTACATGCACTGATTGGCGGTCTATAGCACCTCTCTACAGTACAGTGCAGTACTACATGTCCTGTACTACTCTTATATGTATTAGTGAGGTGCATGCAGTGATTGGCGGTCTAGTATCGCCAAATTTCATTTTGGGGCCTCATTCTTCCGATTCTTGCATAAATAATCATTACATTTGTGCTAAACATCTGGAAATAAATAGGTATTTGAAGGATAGTAAATATGTGGATGATTATTAGACCTTTATACATGGATTGTGTTTGCTTATGTAGCATCTATAAGAAAATTGAATTCTCATTGTTATACCTAGTACAGGTCCTGAAGGGACGGAGCATTGCACAATGATTTCAGGTACACTCTGCCCCCTCATGCCCTACAGTTAGCACATCGCAATGTATCAGTTGTGCCCTAACTGATAGGGTAGGTTCACACATGGCGGATCTGCTACAGTTTAGTTTCAGGTTTCCATCAGATTTTACTGCAGATTTTTCTGCTACACTTCAATAGGAAAAGGCGAAGTTCAGGTTTATCTGCAGATTTTGCTTTCTCCCACTGAAGTTAGCGTTGAAATATCCACCATAAAACTGTGATAAACCACAATGAAATCTGCACCAAAGTCCTCAGCAGATCCTCCTTGCGTCAACACACCCTTAAAATGGCCTCCTTATCGCTTACTAATTCTTGTAGATATCCCAGTATTTAGTTATTTAGTTGCTGTTGGAATAGATGGTTGTTGTATAGATCAAGTTTCAGTGTAATTTAGCACAATATCACTCTAAGCCACAGCAAGAAGCTGAGATCTATGCTGCTGCTTGTAGGGTTCACTATACAGAGTCTCATTCGTTGTACATGAACCTATGAATTATTTCTCAATACAAGAAACTCTGCAGGGGCTGTAGATGTCTTGCAATTTGGCGCTTATGTTAATCACCAAAATCTGTCAATCATACTTCACATGTTGTAGAACATTTATCCTTGTGATGTCCTGTTTACCAAAACTGCCACAAAGAGAAAGAGGACCATTGAAGCAAATCACATTCAAGTTCTAATTTCTCAGAAGTCCTTTGGAGACATTAAAAAAAAAAAAAAAAATTTTTGGACCCGTTGTAATAACCTCTCCTGTTTTGTGTTCAGGATATTTTTTTTTTTTTTTTTGGGGGGGGGGGGGGGGGTAGACAAAAGTGAGGTCAAAACTGAACAATCCCATGAGTACAATCCAATATCAGCAGCACACTACTAACACTGAAAAAACTATCAAATGGCACATAGGAATTTTTGGAAAAGCATTTCTGCTACTTAGAATATTGAGGTTCCCTTGCTGATTGGCAGGTGGGCTTAAAGGGGTTTTATCGTTTGAATTATTCGTGCTCTTCAACTAATTATGTGAGATTGAATTTGAAATCCAGGGGCGAGTCTCTTCTCTCAGCAGACGTCTCTCTCCTGCCAGGAAGCGTGTCTCTCCTCTCAGCAGGCGTGTATCTCCTGCCAGGAGGCGTGTCTCTCCTCACTGAAGAGCTGTGACATCATCATTCTGTATTTGCAGTAGAAGGGGAAGGTTGTCTGGACAGAACAGATCTGCAGCCTCCTGCACTGTTCTCTTGTGTCTGCAGAGCTTCATCTCCAGGCTCCACAAGCTCCTTGCTGTGCTATAAGCAGTTATACAGTCAGCCTGAACTGATGAAACACATGTGAGGAATGCACACTGCTCTTCCCCCCCCTCCTCCCCATCTGTTATCAGGCAGGAGACTGTGTGACTGTGTTATATGGAGGGAACACAGAACATAAGACTGTGTTATATGAAGGGATCTATGAGTTAAACAGTCAGTAATTAGTCAGATCATTCTGGGAGATGAGTATACAGCCAGCAGCCCTTTCACATAGCTGGTTTTACTTTCAGTTTTAACAGCTCAGAGGGTAGTAAACACAAAGTGTGCAGGCAGCCAATCACAGCGCAGGGGGCGTGTACGGGGCATTTCCTGTCTGGGGGCGTATCCCAACAGGCTGAATGAAATGTCAATCAGCCAATCACAGTGCAGAGGGTGTGTCCAGGGCTTAATCTGTCCAGAGACTTGTCCCGACTAGCCAATCACAGAAAGGGGGGCATGTCCCGAGTAGCAGCAGAAATAGAAAACAGATGCACAAAAAAGCTCATAACTACTATACTAAGTGACTGAGGTAATGCAACCCAATTACAAAAGTACTTATTTTTTCTGTCCCCATAATCTGAGATATGATCTTTGTAGCAAGAATACCCCTTTAAGCAGTTTTGATCAAAAATGTGAACTAAGAACCTCAGAAATTTTTCTTGTATTCTAAGTAGCAGAAATGCTTTTCCAAAAATTCATATGCACCTTTTGATTGTTTTTTTTAGTGCTTGTAGTGTGCTGCTGATATTGGATTGCGTTTGTATGTCACTGCCACACCAGTGTGCACCTATGCTCATTTTTTTCAAAAAAGTTTTTGGGACGTGCAGAACCAAACATTGTTTTCCAATCCAATAAGTAATAATAGTTTAATACAACTTTAGCTTCTGTCACCTTGAGTATTAGCTGGTATGTTACATCTGTGGCAAAAATGTGTTGTCGGTACAGAATTTCCTAGTAATTTGTTGGGGCAGTCATTGTCATGTGTCCCCCAGAATGATGCCAATGAAAATGTCAACTCATCCCGCAAGAAAATAAACCCATACACAGCTCTGTATACAGAAAAATAAAAAAGTTATGGTGCTCAGAATAAGGCGATGCAAAAACATGTTTTGACTGTCTGTATAGTTATCCTGTCATTTTATACTGCATGGCAAATGTTGATCAAATTAAGTAAAAAAAAACAATGTTTTGGGGGTGGAGTTGCGGCTTCTCATTTTCATGGCCCAATGTTAAAAAAAAAAAAAAAAAAACCTGTGAAACATCTGGGCCCAAAATGCACATTATACCCTTTAATGAGTTCCCTGAGAGATGTGGGGTGACTTCTGGAAGCTTTCATCTGTCCTGGTACTTTCAGAGCTTTGTAAATGCAACATGGCTCCCACCAAAATCTGCGTTCCAAAAGCCAAATAGCGCCCCCTCCCTTGTATGGCCTGCCATGTGCCCAAACAGCAGTTTACACCAACATATAGGGTATTGCTGAACTTGGAAGAAATTGCGTAACAAATTGTGGACTTTTTTCCAGGATTCCTTTTGAAAATTAAACATTTTCAGCTAAAATTCCATATTATTGAAAAAAAATAAATTTTTCCCATATTCCAAAACAAACCCCTAAAAAAATCTGTGAAACACCTGTGGGGTCAATATACTTGCTGCACCCCTGGATTCATTCATTAAAAGGTGTAATTTCCAAAATGAGGTCTTTTTAGCGGTAGTTATTAAAGGGGTTGTCTCACTACAGGTTTTTCTTTTTATGAAAAAGATTTTGCAAAAACAACTCACTTTGCAATATTTTCCATTAACATGTCCTACCTATCCTAGATATCCCCTTGTATGGGCCAAATCCCCCTCCTCGGGTAGCTAAAAATTTCCCAGACCGTTCAATTAATGAAAAAAAAAAGGCCCCCCCAGCACGGGTTGCTATAGACGACCTTTTTTCACTCTCCTAAAGGGCTCCGCACTGTTTGCTTTACTACAGACCTGGCTTTACTGCAGCCAGTGTAACCCCAGTAAACACGCCCCTGAATGAAACCAAAGAAATAAAGGACTGAGGTAAGATGAATCAATGAGTGAGAAAACCCCCTTTTAAAATTTCTGCATCTTAAGGTGTCCACAAACCTGAAATGGTGCCTGAAAAATATCCTTTTGAAAATGAAACCCTAAAGTTTAGTAGGAGCTCCTCCTATTCTTGAACCATACAAAGTAAAGGTGCTCCTGGGTGTAGTATTAAAATACTACAAAAGAATGAGAGTAAGTGGAACTCACCTAGTCTACTTCGTAGACATGTAGTAATCTAACTCCGAATAAATGGGGATCGCTGCCGTTCCTGGGAGACTTCACTCTGCAGAGCACTGAGAGGTGCTATATTAAAGAAAAACAAAAAAGAAGCCTAAAAAAGCAATAGAAACACTAACTGGTCGATAGGTGCTAAGACCAAGCTAAAAAGGATGGATTCAAAAACAAAAGAAACTTTTATTTGAAGTCCAGACAAAGCAATTCAAAATTTAAAAATAGGAGTTTCATGACACACAGGTCCGATAGCAAGTAATGGTAATTTGGGGCATTAAATTGAGATCACATGCAAAAATTTAAGCAGACCAATTAGAGGAGAAAATGTAACCAACCAACCAGAAGGGAAAATGGCAGTGACATATGATTTAATTGGATGCAGTAACAAAAATTGATTAGTAAAAAAAATTTTGCAACCCAAAGGGGATTTTTTTTCATTGTAAAGGGGTTGTAGATTTTAGAAAATTTTGGGTGGAATTCTTCATTGTTTAAAAAAGGGGTTTTCATTTTCATTAAAAGGTCTTTTAGAATAAGGGGACATGAAAAAAAAAACTTTGCAATTGGATGTCATTTAAACAAACTGTCTTGTATTCACAGATTCCTTATTTTTGTTTTTGTTTACACTGATACCCCGTGCTGGTCGGATCCCCCCGGATCCCTCCCCCTTGCATTTCACTAGCTGAGAGCCCCTTTTCTTTCCCGGTACAGCCCCCGGTCGTTTTTCCCGGAGCTTTTGTCTCTCACTCAGAGAAAAGGGATGGGCCTTTTTTTCATTTTATACACCCAGAAGAAACGAATTACCTGAAGGCTTACCCCAATCAGGAAACAGCACAATTTGGCCCGACCCCTTTCCCTTTGACTCAGATTTAGGGGCCGTAGAAACTTTCTCTCGAAACACCCAGCAAAGGGGACTCAACAGATTCAACAATGAAAAAATAACGGGTTTTGTCCCGGTTTCCCTTAACCCTGAAAGAAGGGGATTGTCTTTCATAGAGAGCCGTAACACTCTCCAGTTTGTGAGAGGAAAAGGGGTTGCTCAGTCTAGATTAAAATGCACCCTTTTGGTAGGGGATAAAAGCTCTTTACAAAATAAGATTTGAAAGGGAAAAACAGTGACTTTGGGGGACTCAGAGGGGGGGGGGGGGGGGGTTTTAAGTCTGGGGAGCCGCATGCAAAAGGAAGGGGGGATGATGTCACCCAGGCGGAGGGGAAGAAATGCCCCCCGGCTTTTCCAGATTTGAAAAGCTGGAGCAGAAATAAAATCAGCCGAATTTAGAAAGGTTTTCCCCCCTTTTAATTTCCCAAATTGAAAAAGTGACTAATTAGAAACAAAAACAAAAAGTAATTAAAAACCAATTGACAGAAAAACTGATAGCATTAGAACAAGAAAAAGTTGAAAGCCATTACAACACACATCTGTTGTTCTCTAATTGATATTAACAAAACTATAAAGAAAATAAATAGAATAGAAATTTGTATTAAATGTATTACTAAAACACAAATTACGTTAAAATATGTAAACAATGCTCTTAAATATCTTATATTTAAGAAGACTGCAGAAAATAGCCAAAATAAACTAACTCAGTGATCTCATTGAAGCCTTTATGCTTCAGAGTTTGTAGCTTTCTTTTTTCAACTGAAACCATTTAAGGGAAATGTACTGGGGTGTAACAATTGGAATTTAAAGAATTTTAAATTTTCCGTATTTTTATGTTTTTTAATGCGGGTTTTTGTTAATTTCATGGGTTAAAATCCCCTTTTTTGGAAAATTTAACGGGTGTGCCTTAAAAAATTTACTGAAAAGTTCAAAGTTTGGGATTCCCCATTTACATTGAAGCTTGTGGTTTTAAAAAATGGCGCCCGGGGCCACAGTTTAAAATATCTCTAAAAACTGAAGAATTGGGGGAATCAATTTTGAGGTGCTTTTCTTGTTTAAAAACCCCAAACAAATTAAAAAACGCCCCAAAAATTTTTTGGGGGAAATTTACCTTACTTTGTTTTTAAATTTTTCCGGGTTTTCAAAAACTCTAAATTTTTTAAGAAAACTTAAAGGGGGGGGCTTTTTTTTTTTTTTTTAAAAAAAAAGGAGTGATTTATGGGGGTGTCTAACACACAGGCCTCTCAAAAACCCCGACAAAACTGGGCGGTACCTAAAAAAAAAAAACTGTTTTTTACATTTTTTTTTAAAAAATTTTAAAAAAACTGCCCACTTTCATTTCTGACCCCCCCCCCCAATGTTTTTATAAAATTAATTTCCAACATACAGGAGACATATGGTAGTTCAAATAATTTAAAAAATTTTGTTTTTGGGATAAAATATCTGTTTTTAAAGGGGTGGGAATTTTTTAAAAGAACCTGCACCAAACAGGCACCCTTTTGGTTTTATCCTTTTTATATTTCCCTAAATGTTTGAGATGGGTACACCCCTTTTTAAAAATAAAGATTTTGTTTTTTAAGGGCCCTAGCCCCAAAATTTTTTATTAGAGAAAAAAGATTTTGAGAAACAGAAAATTTTTTAAAAAATTTTTTTTTTGTATTATTTTTTTGTGCACAACAAATTTTTGCACCCGTTACTGAAGTTTGCCATGGAGAGCAGTACACAGAATAACTTTCTTGTACGATTCCAATTTTAACAGTAATCCCGAAGATCAAATGATACAAGTCCCCCCCCTTTGGGGGAAAGTTAAAAAAAATTTCAAAGAAATAAAAAACACAAAAAATAAAATAAAAAAGCGTACACCACCCTTTTTTCCAAACCCTTCCAGATGCCAATTTGCCCCCCAAAAAAGGGAAAAATTTTGGGTTTTACTGCGTGCATAACAACCTACCCTATAAATCTGTTGCGTCATTTAACCTGCACAGGGAACACCGTAATAAAAAAAAAACTGTCCCGGAATCATGATTTTCATTCATCACGCAGCACATAAAAAGGAAATTAAAAAAATGATAAAAAAAAATTAAAATTTAAAATTCAAAAGGTTTCTAAAAAAAAAAATCAGTCATCCCCCCCAAAAAAAAAACCCTTTTAAAACCTCTGAAAATAGAAAAAAAAAAAAAGTTATGCTTTTCAAAAAAAAGTTTATGCAAAAATATTGATTTACCCAAAAAAACACTTTTTTTTAAAGACTTAAAGGGGGTGTATTTTTCCCTTTTTCATTGGTGTTTTTAAATTTAAATTCCCCAGTTTCCCAAACTCTTCAAAAACCCGGGGCGTTTCTTTCCCTCCCCGCTGGGTGTTTTTAAAAAAAAGGGGGGTGACATCACCCCCCCTTCACTGTTTATGCCGCTCCTGAGTCAATTGCAACCCCCCCCCTCTCTGCTGGTCACATGTCACTGTGGGCATTCCCCCTCCCTATCGTCTTATTTTGTAAGAGCTGTTTTTGATAGCACACCCGCATTCAACTAGAACAGTCTTTATGAACTCCCGAGCCTGATCTCTTCTCCCCAAGCTGGAGGTTTGTTTTTCAGTTTTAATCCGTCTTCTATGAACTCATTTCAGAGCAGCAAAAAGATCTGTCCCCCCTTCTATGTTTTAAAAAAGCAGCATTAGGCACTGAGGCACAATTCTGCTGTTTTCTGATTGTAGAAGCAGCTGCAGTGTTACTGTGGAGCTGCTGGCTGTGCAAAGTGAAATTGTTGCCTGCCCCTTATTCTGAGGCAGGAATGCTCGCTCCCGTGAATACGACCGGGGGCCAGACCTAATGTAAATGAAAGGATGTGGTATCCGACCAGCACTGGGGAACAGTGTTTACACAAAACGAAGATAAGGCAGACGGTGAAAACAAGACAGCTTTGCAAATGACATCCAATTGCAAAGTTGCTTGTCTTCACTGTCCTCTTATTCTGAAGACCATTTAATGAAATGATACAACCCCTTTAAACATAAAAACCTATATAAAATGTATTGTACCGACCCGCATAGTAAAATTATCATGTCACTTATGCCGCACGTCAAACGCTGTAAAATTTAAGCCCCAAAAAACTATGTTGGAACTGCGTTCCCAGTGCTAAAAAACTGTGGAACACCTGTGCTCCCAAAATGCACAATACACCCCGAGATGAGATCCATGAGGGGTGTTTAATCCAAGATGGGGTGACTTCTGGAAGGTTTCATCTGTTCTGGTACTTTAGAGGCTTTGTAAATGTAACAGAGAACCCACCGAAATCTACCTTTCAAAAGCCAAATAGCGCCCTCTCCCTTGTACGGCCTGCCATGCGCCCAAACAGCGGTTTATACCCACATATAGGGTATTACCGAAATTGGAAGAAATTGCATTACAAATTGTGGGGTACTTTTTTTTTTTCCAGGATTCCTTGTAAAAATGAAACATTTTCAGCTAAATTTGCAGATTGTTGGCAATTTTCCCAGCCTAAAACTAAACAAATTGTGAAAAACCTGTGGTGTCAATATACTTACTAACCCCAGGATATATTCCTTAATGGGTGTAATTTCCAATATGGGGACTTTTCAGGGGTGTTTATTAAGTTTTAGCACCTTAGGATGTTCGCATACCTGTAGTGGTGCCTGCAGAAAATCGTAATGAAAATGAGACCTCAAAGTTCAATAGGTGCTCCTCCTATTCTGCTCAAAAAGAGCACTAGGGCCAAGTAAAGGATATCTCTAAAAATGGCAGCATTGGGGGCATTGATACTAAGTTCCCTGGTCATATCGACCGATTCCAGTGAATAATGGATAAAAGTTGAAAATCTGCACACAAAAAAAAAAGTTTTTTAATTTCTGTGACGCACCTAATGGGTTAATAAACTTCCTAAATGCTGTTTTGAATACTTTAAGGAGTGTAATTTCTTAGATGGAGTCATTTATGGGGGTATCTAACATAAAGGCCCCTCAAAGACACGTCAGACTTAGACTGGTCCCTAAAGAAAATCAATTTTGAAAATTTTCTTTAAAAAGTGAAAAATTTCTACTAAACTTCAAAGCCCCTTAATGTCGAAAAAATAAAAAGACATTTAAAGAATGATGCCAACCTACAGTAGACATATGGTAGATGCTGGTTATAAACTATTTTATGGGAAATATCTGTCTTCCACGTAGAAATTTTTGAACTTTGAAAATGGCAAATTTTTTGAGACATTTCACAAATAAACAAGGATTGTTTGGACCAAAATGTATTGCTAGCTTAAAGTACAATGTGTCATGAGAAAACAGTCTCTGAATCACATGGGTAAAAGTATTAAAAAGTTATTCTCACATAAAGTAAGACGTCAGATTTAAAAAATGGGGCTCTGTCAGGGTGGTCAAAACTGGCTGCAGCGGTAATGGGTTAAAAACAGCAATGTTACCACAGTTTTGATGCAGTGCAACCTTTTGTCTATACTGTTGCACACCCTAGTCGGCTTTAAGCATGGCATACAAACAGTTAAAAAGCAGAGACCAAAGGTTTCTTGGATTTTTGCCATCAGACTGCATATTACAGTGCTAATGCCCACCTGACACCAAGCTAACACCCTCCCATAAGGAGCGTTCTCGTCATGCTGGGGCAACCTTTTTAATTACTTGGCGATTGTGAGGGGGAGATATGGACCTATTTATAGTGAGTTAGTTACCAGAATGGACTTGCTAATTTCCTCCAGATGCCTCACCTTAATGACCAGAGGCACAGCAATGGGGTCTGATGCACCAAAGATGACCATATCGTTTTGAGTATACTCACATATCGAGATGTATCGGTCAATCCTTTTATGAAGCCTTTGACATTCTTTAGGACCTTGACTCCAGTATTTAACAAGAAAGTGAATTATATACGAAGTTATTCAAACCTACAGGTCTTGGTTTCTGCTACATATTGCTTTGTGTAATCCTCTCCCCCACTGGTTTACAATTGTGTTCTCCCTAATGGCCCTCCCATCTGCAAGAGCTGATTGACAGCCCCGTTCGGGAGGTATAGTTGCCAGACTCCAATAAAGAAGGGTCTTGGGAAAATCTTAAGGTAATTATTGATGGGCAACAATCCACTAATCAGACAATTTGCAAAATGAATCCCATATTCCCTTACTATATTAGTTTTCCTTCTTGTTTGTGTTTATAGGGCACATTTACAACTCCAGTAACCTCCCGTCTCCCCACAGTCCAATTAAACCTCTCAAAGGGTAATACATTAAAGGAAAGAAATATTGGAAGTGGCTTGTAATTAGTTTTGCTCTTGTTGTTGCCACATTCGTTTGCCAGTTGAGTTTTATACTCTCATAATAAAAGCAGAAAGAAAAGTATAAAGGGTAATGGAGTGTTTTAATGTTACAAGTTAGAACATGAGCTCGGTGTGTGGGGCTTTCTGGTGGTTCTAAGGCCTTCTGAGCCTTTTATTCGCCAGTTAACAAGGTTCTAGCTTTCCCTGTTTGGCGACCAGTGCTGGGTTTTGTCGCACGACACTAATTACTTTGACACAACACAATATTGATGCCTAAAGCTCAGAACAGAGGGAAAGACGTTGTGTCTTATGATCGAATCAAAGCAAATATTGTCATGTAACATTTCTCTGCATCTGAAATTCTCAGCTGATAACAGTTGTATAATAGATATGAAGTAATCTGCCAGGAAGTTAATATCTAGCGAGTCATTTTGCAACAAATTTTCATTCATCATAACTAAAGTAAAGACCATTTGCAGGAAAGCATTGGTGTCAGTGTTATCAGATAATTAAGTGAATAACATTGATTATCTTGTGACACTGGCACCTGTCAAGGGCTGGGATATCGTAGGCAGCACATGATCTTTCAGTTTTAAAAATTGATGTGCTGAAAGAAGGAGAAATGTCCAAGTGTAAGGATTTGAGCAACTTTAATTAGGTCCAGATTGAGAAAACTGGATCAGAGAATATCTAAAACGACAGGTCTTGTGGGGTGTTCCAGGTGTATAATGGCTAGTACCTACCAAAAGTGGTCCAAGGAAAGTCAATCGTTGAACAAACAGCAGGGCAATGGTTCATTCATGCACGTAGACAGTGGAGATTAGCCCATGTGGTCCCATCCCACAGAAGAACTACTGTAGCACACGTTGCTGGAAAAGTTTCTGCTTGCTATGATAGCAAGGTAGAAACATAGAAGATTGATGGCAGAAAGAGACCAGTTGATCCAACCAGTCTGCTTTTAGAGCATTATTTCTAGTTTTTATCTTAGGATAGATACATGTTTATTGCAGGCAGGGTTATAGTCACTTACTGGAGCACTCTACAAACATTAAGAGATAGTCAAATAATAATATACCATGTTTCCCCAAAAATAAGACACCCCCGAAAGTAAAACATAGCAGAGATTTTGTTGAATTCCCTAATATAAGGCACCCTCCGAAAATAAGACATAGCGGAAATCATTAGAGGGTTGAAGGACCTGTGAAAGAAGGTCATGTGACTGATGTCACCACAGGGCCCGAACATCCCAGGACAGGAGACATTGTACAAGTAAGTGAGGGATGGGGGGAGGAAAAGAGCAATGATACTGACACACACACATCTCGCAGGATGGCTGATGGGGCGTGCTGGAACTTCTAGTTCTACAAGTCCCAGCCTGTCACATTTGCCATCCTTTGAGATAAGTCACTGCAGCTGCCATAAAATGGCCTTTACATACATATATCCTATGGTTTGTGACTCTAAACTTTAAGATATACAGATACACACACACATACTAGTATAGCTTGCTATAATTTATTCATGGAAAAATAAGACACCCCCTGAAAATAAGACATAGTGCATCTTTAGGAGCAAAAATTAATATAAGACATTGTCTTATTTTCAGGGAAACACGGTATGAACTATTTCTATATGCATTTCTACTACTTTTTGGGTACTTGAAAATTTGAGGTTCTTATCGTAAATTTTTATCAAAACTGTGAGGGCCCATCCACGAACGAAAAGGTGACCTCAGTCCAGATATGAACCTAAACTATAGCATTCGCACCTCGCTTGGTCCCTTATCAGGTCTTCATACTTTCAGGGCATAAAGGTCCTACCGACACTCAGTTCTGATTAAAAACAGGCCAGGGGGGAGGGGGGGGGTGCACGAGGCAGCCATTCCCCCATGTAAACAATCCAAAAAATGATCAGCACATCCCGTCACAAATAAAATGATGTAGGTGCACATTGGCGTAGCCACAAACAATGCAAACACAAGAACGTATCACCAGCACTCTACAAACGCTAAGAGACAGTCAAACAGTGAGTATATGAACTATTTTAAAATGCAATTCTGCTATTTATTCTGATTGAACGCCTGTAGGATGTACTAAAAATCAAGTCCTGTGGATCTGCTGCTAACGTCATGGCGACAGACATCTCAGGACACATTCAGAGGTCTTGTGGAGTCCATAGCTCAATGGGTCAGAGCAGTTCTGGTTGCACAAGAGCAACATACACAATCTTCGAGAACAAGATCATACTCGCTACCACAGAGGCAGGTCAAAATTATATTCCCAGTAGGAGGCAAAAAAGCCCAAGTGCTAGAACGGTTGCATAGGTGCAAAATACTGATGAACATTCACTCACTCTGTTATGGCTCATTAACATACATGGATAAGTCTACATAAGCTGTTACTTAAAGCAGTTTTTGGGGTTAAACATTTGGAAACAGAATCCTTCAATGTAAAAATAAAAACTTTACAGTCAGTTCTATACTATTACTGTGCCACTGGTCGCCAGCATCTTCTATTACACCTAGTATGAGGTGACAATAATGTCCATGTGATTTTGCATTTTTAAAATGTATTTCCCTTTGCTTATATAACCACAACATGTTCTTCAGCACTGTATAGATTGTTACCATTTCTTAGCCCAGTCCTCCTTGGGTTTCACTATCTAATTTCCCTATCTCATAGACAAGGGTCAATTTTATAGGCAACAAATTATCCAGTGTATGTTTGGACTTCGGAAGAATCTGGAATAAATCCAAGTAAACATAAGGAGAACATTGCAGATGTTTTACTTGTTCAGATATGAACTGTCTGTGATGTTTCAACACCCCATGTGATGTTTTGCCCTTACTGACTTCACGTGAGTGGCCTTAGAAGGTCAATGCCATTAGGTGACATTATCACACCACCCCATACAGTGGGGAAAATAAGCATTTTATACACTGGCGATTTTGCAAGTTTTCCCACCTACAAAAAATGGAGAGGTCTGTAATTTTTATCGTAGGTACACTTCACCTGTGAGAGACAGCATCTAAAAAAAATCCAAAAAATCACATTGTATGATTTTTAATTAATTAATTTGCATTTTATTGCATGAAAGTATTTGATCACCTCCCAACCAGCAAGAATTCTGGCTCGCACAGGCCTGTTAGTTTTTCTTTAAGAGACCCTCCTACTCTGTACTCATTACCTGTATTAATAGCACCTGTTTGAACTTGTTACCTGTATTAAAGACACCTGTCTACACAATCAATCACACTCCAACCTCTCCACCATAGCCAAGGCCAAAGAGCTGTCTAAGGACACCAAGGACAAAATTGTAGACCTGCACAAGGCTGAGATGGGCTACAAGACAATAGGCAGCAGCTTGGTGAGAAGGCAACAACTGTTGGTGCAATTATTAGAAAATGGAAGAAACGCAAGATGACTGTCAATCTTTCCTGGTCTGGGGCTTCATGCAAGATCTCGGCACGTGAGGTAAGGGTGATTTTGATAAAGGTCAGGAATTAGCCCAGAACTAAATGGAAGGCCCTGGTCAATGGCCTGAATTGAGCTGGGACCACAGTCTCAAAGATTGCTGTTAGTAACAAACTAGACCATCATGAATCAAAATCCTGCAGGGCACACAAGGTCCCCCTGCTCAATCCAGAACATGTCCAGGCCCGTTTGAAATTCACCAGTGATCATCTGGATGATCCAGAGGAGACATGGAAGAGGGTCATGTGGTCAGATGAGACCAAAATATAACTTATTGGTATCTTCTCCTCTTGCAGTATTTGGAGGAAGAAGGATGAGTACAACCTTAAGAACACCGTGCCAACCATGAGACATGGGGGTGGAAACATCATACTTTGGGGGTGTTTTTCTGAAAGGGTACAGAACGACTGCACGGTATTAAAGGGAGGATGGATGGGACCATGAATCGTGAGATTTTGGCAAAAAACCTCATTCCCTCAGTAAGAGCATTGAAGATGGGTCGGGCTGGGTCTTTCAGCAGGACAATGACCCGAAACACACTGCCGGGGCAACTAAGGACTGGCTCCATTAAAAGCATTTCAAGGTCCTGGAATGGCCTAGCCAGTCTCCAGACCTGAACCCAATCGAAAATCTTTGGAGGGAGCTGAAACTCAATGTAGCCCAGTGACAGCCCCGAAACGTGAAAGATCTGGAGAAGATTCATATGGAGAAGTGGGCCAAAATCCCTGCTGCAGTGTCTGCAAACTTGGTCAAGAACTACAGGACACGTCTGACCTCTGTATTTGCAAAGGTTTTTGTACCAAATATTAACTGTTTTTCTATTGTATCAAATACTTATTTCATACAATAAAATGCAAATTAATTATTTAAAAATCATCCAATGTGATTTTCTGGATTTTTTTTACTCTCACAGTTGAAGTTTACCTACAATAAAAATTACAGACCTCTGCATTCTTTGTAGGTGGAAAAACTTGCAAAATCGACAGTGTATCAAATACTTATTTTCTCCACTTTATTGCAGTTTATGTGAGACTCCCATGCTTCCTTATATTAAAGGTATGTTCCAAGTTAACAAATTTCAACATGGTCAGTTATAATTTGTAACTTGAAGGTTGAACTCAGGAGGTAATGTTAGTACTTGCAGAGATGCCAGCTGGTTTAGGGAGTCTTACTGGAAATGCCCCCTAAAAAGTGTACTAATGAACTTTACGGTAGAAGGATGAAAATTGTATCTAGTGCCGCCTGTTGGAGGTTCAGGTGATTCCGTAATTGTGACCAATAGTAGGCAATTGTGGTGACATTGTTGAACAGGGCTGTGCCAGTTTCTGTACATCAAAGAAGTTGTAGTAGCTTTGTTTTAGATGTATGAAGGACATTCCAAACTTTGGAGCGACAAGCGCGTCCGACACTTTATGCGCAAAGATTTGGGGTTCTTGGCGTGCTACCACATATAGAATTGACCACTTTATGAATCAACGAAATCTAGTGCAGAACATTGAACAGCCAGACCAGGGTAAAGGTGGTGCCTGAGCCAGACTTGTGGTATTGGCTCTACACTGCCCTGTATGTATGACCTGCAGAAGAACAGCCAGACCAGGGTAAAGGTGGTTGCCAGGGTCAGACTTGTGGTATTGGCACTACACTGCCCTGTATGTATGACCTGCAGAAGAATCAAGACCAGGGTAAAGGTGGTGCCTGAGCCAGACTTGTGGTATTGGCTCTACACTGCGCCCTGTATGTATGACCTGCAGAAGAACAGCAACCAGGGTAAAGGTGGTGCCTGAGGCCAGACTTGTGGTATTGGCTCTACACTGCCCTGTATGTATGACCTGCAGAAGAAACAGACCAGGGTAAAGGTGGTTGCCTGAGCCAGACTTGTGGTATTGGCTCTACACTGCCCTGTATGTATGACCTGCAGAGAACAGCCAGACCAGGGTAAAGGTGGTGCCTGAGCCAGACTTGTGGTATTGGGCTCATACACTGCCCTGTATGTGTGACCTGCAGAAGAACAGCCAGACCAGGGTAAAGGTGGTGCCTGAGCCAGACTTGTGGTATTGGCTCTATACTGGCCCTGTATGTTTGACCTGCAGGAAGAACAGCCAGACCAGGGTAAAGGTGGTGCCTGAGCCAGACTTGTGGTATTGGCTCTACACTGCCCTGTATGTATGACCTGCAGAAGAACAGCCAGACCATGGTAAAGGTGGTGCCTGAGCCAGATTGTGGTATTGGCTCTACACTGCCTGTATGTAGGGACTGCAGAAGAATGCTTCATACATTCTGGCGCATTCTACATTGCCTTAAAGCGATTTAGAACTGGACTGTCAGCGACAGGATTCATACATGTCGACCTAAGTGTCTGTGTTGGGTCCCTGGTCTTTATGGTGCTGCTATTTTTATTAGGTGACCATTATCTATCCAGTTAACCAACTCACCCAAATTTTAGAACCCATATATAAGATTAACTTTGGTCATACCCAGATCTTTCAGATGTTATAATATTGACTACAAAGAACATTGGGAACCCTCAGGTGCTCTTTAAATTGTAAGAGGTTTCCTTGTGGACATTTTTCTCCCTGACTTGACATGAGTGGTGTCTGTGGAAGTCATTACTCGCTACCTTGAAATACTTATCTGTGGATGAAACTTGGACTCTTGTCAATGTCTTGTTAAAATATCTGCCTTTCAGCAGCTTCCCAGTTCAGTCCCAGTGATACATACCAGTTATGACCAGCATATGTCTGACTTGCAAATGTATTCTTTTCTTCTACTATTAATATAACACACATCCAATTGATAGAAGGTTATTACAGCTGACAGCCCTTAAGTGATCTAACTTGCAAATATTAAAATGAAGCTCCCCGCAGTTGCACGGTGCCCTGGGAATCTTTCTGTATCTAAAAGAACAATCTTCTTGTGCCATCTTCCCTGTCCCCATGGACCAGAAGTGGCATATTTCTTTCTTAATGATTAACCCCTGGTTCACATAATTGATCTACTCTTTAGCAGTCACTGATGAAGTTTAGAGGAGATACATAAATTAAGTAGCTGCTTCCTGAGGCAAGACGTTTTGGAGGAGACGTCATCACTGGAGGCTCCTGGGATGTTCCCTAGAGAAGTGGAATTCTGGCTATAAGCAAATTTCTATTAGTATTTGTAATGTAATAGGCGGCTGGTTGCCTGGAGCGTGCAGGGATATCATGATGAGGAAGAAGATTTCCAATGGGCGTAGATTTATTAGCCGAATTCTTAATAAAGCAAAAATAAATGAAAGGAAAACCACCATGACGGGCGGTTAATGTGATAATTAGACCCGCTGCAGCGAATGCACTTACCTAGCCCATGTAAGATGAGTAAACCTCCCATATTAACATAGATATTCCCAGTGTTTCACATGATGCAGGGACACAATATGGGATGAGTGCTATGTATATCATCAGCCTGAGCTTTTTAGGAAGGAATTGTGTCCATTCTTAGAAAATACACAACTGGGAATGAAGAGGGAAAATGTAGATGTGGCAGATATACCAAGTACTGTGTCTCCACAATGTCTCAGCTATAGTTTTACAAGTGTTTTCAAGTATTTTACCACCATGTTGTTGTAAGGTCCAACATTCTATGCTGAATAATTTCTTAATGTGTCTTTATAGCAATTGAAGCTCAATGTTTTCTCTTTATCCCTTTAAGGACCATAATACATCTTTTGTAGGCGGGGCACAAATAAACTATCCTTTGCTGAATAAAGCAGGGGCTCCGCTATCTAATGACAGCCAGGACCCTGCTCTAATGGCTGATATTGGAGAACTCTCAGGTCTAAACTGTTCGACCCCATAGTGACCATGGCGTTTGAGAGGTTTCAGAGCGAGAAGGTTCCCTTTGTCACCCTACTGGCACCTCCTGCTTTGTGTTTACTGAGAACTAACGCGTTTACATGGTAGCTGGGGGCCTGATGAAGGCCCCTATGTCTGTCTCCTGTTTATATACTATAGGCTCTGCCTGGGACAAGGCATGATAGAATGTCTGGCAGTTTTACACCGATGAGTATAATATGATGTACTACATAAATACGCACAAACCATCAGACGATGAAGCTCCAGCAACTGAATGAAGAAATTATTGTTCAATCCATAAAAAACATATGTTTATTATCAAAAAGGCTTAAACTACAGGCACACAGCATCTTGAAAAAGAAAGTACAATTAAGCGTCCACCCTGACGCTTTTCGGAAAACTACTACTACTATTCATAGTATGAATAAGGACTAGTTTTCCTAAACGCATCAGTGTGGACGCTTAATTGCACTCTCTTTTTCAAGATGCTGTGTGCCTGTTGTTGAAACCTTTTTGATAATAAACATATGTTTTTTATGGATTGAATAATAATTTCTTCTTTCAGTTACTGGAGCTTCATCGCTTTGGGTTTTGGGTGTATATACCCTTAAATTTGGGGTTTCACTCGCGTTGCTCCATGACAAGCGGGTTTGGGTTTTGGACTTAAGCGGGAAATTTCCAATTTTCTGTTACATAAGTAATCCCGGTTATTACAGAGAAATTTAAAATGATTACTTTTTTTAAAGACAGGAGACTGAAGAATAATAAGAAAAAAAGAAAAATTTTCCTTACAAAATCTTTATCTATGAATAAAAAAAGAAAAACTATAAATAATTGATATATCTGCAACTATAAGAACCCAAACTATAAAACTACTGCTTTGGTTGTTTCACCTACTGAAAAGCGTAACAATAAATAAATATGAAAACAATGCCAATGCTCAGCCTCTTTCCAAAAAACTTAACTAAAGCAATCAAAAAGTCTTATGTGCCGCAATACACTAGAAATAAAAACTATAAAGTCATCCTGCAAAAAACAAGCCCTCACACAGCTTTATCAACAAACAGAAAAATAAAAACATTTCAGGTCTTGGAATACGGAGACATACAAATATTTTTAGTTAAAAAGTGTATTTGTTGTGCAAAAGTAAAAAAAAAAAGTAAATAATATAAATGTGGTAGTGCTATCATTGTACTGACCCTGTATGGTCAATGGTGTGAACTTCAAATGTGAAATAACAATGATGAATAACTATTTTTCCCCCCATTCCTCACAGACAATGTTAATGAAAGATAATCAATAAGTGATATATACTTCAAAATAGTACCATTAAAAAATTTTTTTTTTTTAAAAAAACCCTCATAATGGTACTTCGATGGAAAAGTAAAAAATGTTCAAAAATAGATATTCACTATAAGTTAAACATCCGTGGGTTGGAGTAGTTATTACAGCACATCCCACAGAAGCTCAGCTTGGGAGTTTGGAGAGCAAGTCAGCACGTTAAGGGAATACTATCACCAAGTAAGTGTGTACTTGTTAAAGTCATATCCACAGGATGCCAGGACTCGGGGTCTCCCAGCAGAATATTGCCCAAAGTATCACAACATCTTTACTTGCTCGTCTTCTTCTCATAGTGCATCGTGACGCCACCTCTTCCCTACCTCCATGATGTAAGAGAAAACGTGATTCATCAGAGCAGGCCACCTTTTTCCACTGCATTATGGTCCAGTTCTGATGCTTACATGTCCATCGTAGGCACTTTTAACAGGTGACAGGTGTTAGCATGGGCAATCTGACTGGTTTGCAGTTGCACAGCCCATTATGCAGCAAGCTGTAATGCCTTGCATGATCTGACACTTTTCTATGATAGCCAGCAGGAATGCATTATGAAATTTGTGCTACAAAAACTCTTCTGTGGGACTGGACCAAATGGGCTAAATTCACAGCCCATGCTCCTCAGTGAGCCTTTGGCACCCACAACCCTGTCTCTGGTTCACCAGTTGCCTGATCCGTTTTTGGATCCGTTTTTAGATGCGTTTGGATCCGTGTTTCGGACCCTAAAAGTACCCAAACACGCATCTAACAATGTGCAGTGTGATTTACATTGCTTTCAATGTAAAACACACATCTGTGTTCAGACGAGTGAGCGCCAATGCTTGTTGACATGCGTCTTTTTTTTTTCCCTTATTCAAACATTTTTATTAAAGAGGTTGTGAAAAGTACAAAACATAGCATGGCACAGCGGTTACACAGTATAACAATTAGATAATATGCTTACAAAAAGAGATGGCAACATGATGCTTGAGCAGGAACACTGGAAGAAAACAATGACATCCAATATCATGGATAATTGAGGGGGGGGGGATAAGGGAGGGAAAGGAGAGGGAGAGAAGAAAAAAAAAAGGAAAAGGAGGTTACGGAAGGAAATGGAGGGGAGAGATGAGTCAGGGCAAAGGGAGAGCATATAAGCATTTGCAACCAAACTTACAGGCTGGACGCCCAGTGAAGGACCAATATCCAACAGCAGTGTCTTTCCGAGAGCCCAGGGCAAAAGACGCCTCCCCCCACCTGGGACGAGAAAATGCCCAGTCCCGGACAGGGAGGACGCCAACCCCGCCCCAGAACCCCCGCACTCACACCTCAGATACCTGCATATCAAAGAGACAACCTCATGTGTAGACCAAGCTGAGAGGGAGTCTGAAGACTCCCTCTCACGAACAGGAGAGATAGTTATCTGTGTTACAGAAAGCAATCCAATCCTCCCAAATATGCAGGTATTGACTATGGCACAAAGGGGAATCGGTTCTAAACCCCAGGCGCTGGAGCGCATGCACCCTCCCGTAGCTAGTCTGTCAAAGGCGGACAGGTAGTTGACAGCCAAAGTCTGGGGATCACTATTTTAGCAGCCAGAAGGAGGAAAACTAGTAAGTGGGTTTTTGGGGGGGCGATGGGGAGAGGAATGTCGAACAAAAGAACAGAGGCAGGGCAGTTTCGGATCCTAATTCCCGTAATTCTATAAATCGTATTAAGCACCCCCTTCCAAAAAGGTTGTAAGACCGAGCAACCCCACCAGACATGGGACATGGTACCCCTCTCCCTCCTACACAGCCAACAGACCGCAGGAACGGAAGGATAAAAAGAAGTGAGCAACACGGGAACGCGATACCATCTCGTGAGAATTTTAAAGTTTAATTCGTGAGCCCTGGAGGACACCGAAGGTCTGTGGGTCAGCTGAAACACCCTGGACCAGTCATCTCGTGAAAGAGTGTGGTTGAGTTCTCTCTACCAACTACCCTGGAAGGAAAGCTTATCAGCGGCCGCAGAGGCAATCACAAGTCTATACAGGCCGGACGCTCTCAGAGTAGCGTCCCAGACACCACAGCTCGAAAGTGGTAGGAGATCTACGCAACCCGAACAGCCTTTTCCGCTTCAAGAAGAAACTGCTCAATTAATAATAGTGGAACCAAGAGAATTGCACTGTATTAGCCTCGCCAACCAATGCTTTGTATCCCTTCAGAGCTCCTGAAGTGACCACCTGGTCAAGGACTGAAGTAACAGCTCCAGTCCCCAACAACCAGGTGAGGGCCGCCGCTAGAGAAGCAGGGATGTCAGGATTCCCTAATAACGGAGTGCAGGGGCCGCCCATGCTGATGAGCCATAGTTTAGAGGCATAGGACCGGAGTGACGAAACCGAGATGGACATGACCAGCGGGACTGGGTTGAGCAGGTTTCTAGGCAAAATCGAAGGCGTGAGCCAGGGGAGCGCTGCGATGCACCCAGAGCTTGGTACTTCCTCCTCTGAAGGCATCCAGCTTTCTCACCGCTACCACAGCCAGGTAATAGGCGTGGAAGTCCAGCAGAGCCAGGCCACCATCAGCCTTCGGCCTGCACAAAGTAGCGCTTGCTATTCTTGGTCTACCCCGGGCCCACACAAATTGAGAGGTTACCTTCCTCAGAGATTTGAAAAAGGTTCTGGGGAGTAATGTAGGGATTGCTTGAAAAAGATACAGCAGACGTGGCAGGACGTTCATTTTCAAGATGTTTATCCGTCCTAACCACGAGAAGTCTTTTTTGTCCCATTTTAAAAGATCCTGTTTAATCCTAGTAAGCATCTGGGCAAAGTTGAGAAAAAATATTGTATCTGAGTTCAAGGGTATATGAACTCACAAGTACTTAAAAGAGGTGTCTGTCCAGGAGAGAGGAAAATTGGTCTTCATGGAGGACAGAATGTCCTGAGGACTATGTAACCCCATGGCCGTACTCTTAGTCATGTTTATTTTATGATTGCTGTAAAGACTGTACTCTTCTATAACCTCCAGTGCTGCCGGAAGCGAGGAGACTGGATCACCAAGGTAGAGGAGCAAGTCGTTAGCAAAAGCTGAGCATTTGAAATGATGATCCCCTACCCGGATTCCCTGTACTCGGGAGTTCCTACGTAGCACATGTAACAGGTGCTCCATGGCCAAAATGTAGAGGATGGGGGAGAGGGGACATCCCTGCCTGGTGCCATTCCCAATCGTCAGGGGAGCCGACAAAGCAGGATTACATTAAGGTGACACTTATGTATAGATAACACAGAATCTACCTTTCACAATAGGCGATGATCTCAGTTCCCCCTCTCCTCCTCCCTGCACACTGACTTCTTCCCAGGTCACAGAGCATGCCCAGAAAACACTCGCATAGAAATCAGTGAGTCGGCTCCTGTTCACAGGCTCCCAAGGTCCATGAAAGAGCTGTAAAGCATCTCTCTAAATGCTGTTAAAATCACCTCAGGGAAGATGTTTGTCCCCATATACATAAAACAGAATTGAGAAAAAGTATAATCAGAAAATAAAAACGTTTAAGAAAAAAAGAATATGTATTATTATTATTATTATGTGGTTATAATTATTTAAAAATACATTGTAGATTAATTCCGTTTAAAGAACTGACTTGTCCCCAGGCACGGACTGGCCAGCTGGGCGATCAGTGGATCCCCTGGTGGGCCCCGAGCTGCTGTGAGCCCCGGAGACAGTGCCGCCGCTCCCCGGGGACCAGCCGTCACAACCTGTCCCTGAACGCCCGGGCCCTGTGTCCCGAGCGCTCAGAGACAGGGCCCGGGAGTCAGGGACTAATGTCTTCGATTCCCAGGGCTACGCGGTGTCAGCGGAGCAGTGCGCTAATAGCGCTCCACTCCGCTGATTGCCCTGGCAGGCTTAAGGCCTAACGCCTTAGGCCTGCCAGGCGCCGGCCTCTAGTAGTGACGTCACATCACCACGCTGCCTATGCCGGGCACCACTAGAAGCCGACGGGGAGCGTCCGGGAGCGGGAGTGAGGTGAGTGGTTGTTTGTTTTTTGTTTTTTTTAAACTACTTAAAGGGGCCCTGACTGCCTAAAGTAGCCCTGACTACACTAAAATCAAAGGGGGCCCTGACTGCCTAAAACTAAAGGGGGCCCTGACTACCTACAAACTAAAGGGGACCCTAACTACCTACAAACTAAAGGGGGCCCTGACTACCTACAAACTAAAGGGGAGCCTAACTACCTACAACTAAAGGGGGCCCTAACTACCTATACACTAGGTAACGGGGGCCCTGACGTCCTGCACACTAGTTAAAGGGGGCCTTGACTTTCTGCACACTAGCTAAAGGGGGCCCTGACTTCCTGCACACTAGCTAAAGGAGGCCCCTAACTACCTTTATACTACCTAAAGGGGCCCTAATGGCCTGTATACTACCTAAAGGAGAACCCTAACTGCCTGTATACTATCTAAAGGAGACCCCAAACTGCCTGTATACTACCTAAAGGAGGCCCCTAACTGCCTGTATACTACCTAAAGGGGGGCCCTAACTGCCTGCAAACTACCTAAGAGAGGCCTTAACTGCCTCTATACTACTTCAAGGGAAGCCCTAATTGCCTGTATACTACCTAAAGGAGGCCCTAACTGCCTGTATACTACTTCAATGGAAGCCATAACTGCCTGTATACTAACTAAAGGGGGTCCATAACTGCCTGCAGCCTATATAAAGGGGGCCCTAACTACCTACAGCTTACCTAACTGGAGGCAACCACCTACCTACAGCCTAACTAACTAGGACTCACCAACACCTACCTACAGCCTACCTAACTGGGGTCCACCAACCTAAATGTAGCTTATCAACTTGCCTAACTGGGCCTGCTTATCAACCTGGGGGCTGTTTACCTACCCACCCGTGGTTAGGTACCCGCCAAACTATCTGGGGCTGGCCTACCAACTTATCCAGCGGGGGTCTACCTACCTAACTATGGCCTATCTAGTTACCTGGGGCCTTGCACATTTGCCTAGCTACCTAGTGTCTTGTCTACCGGGACAAGTTGTGGCTGGGATAAGTCATCATGGCAGTGTGGAACGGATGCAGAAGAAAAGGGAATAAGAACGACTCATGAGAGAAGAGAACGACTCATCAGATAGGACATCTCCAGTGAGTCCCTGATTTCAGGGGTTAATTTACTTCTATATTGGATCAGTGCCTATAGTCACTGTAATGTGATGTGACCCAAGCTGGTGTCGGATCACTATGTGGTCTCTATATAGCGGTGTTGTAGGTTATACCTGAGCTGCTGTCTGACCTCTATGTGGTATCTATATGGTGGTGTTGTAGGTTGTACCTGAGCTGGTGTCTGACCTCTATGTGGTCTCTATATGGCGGTGTTGTAGGTTATACCTGAGCTGGTGTCTGACCTCTATGTGGTCTCTATATGGCAGTGTTGTAGGTTATACCTGAGCTGCTGTCTGACCTCTGTGTGGTATCTATATGGTGGTGTTGTAGGTTATAACTAAGCTGCTGTCTGACCTCTATGTGGTCTCTATATGGTGGTGTTGTAGGTTGTACCTGAGCTGGTGTCTGACCACTATGTGGTCTCTATATGGCGGTGTTGTAGGTTGTACCTGAGCTGGTGTCTGACCACTATGTGGTCTCTATATGGCGGTGTTGTAGGTTATACTTGAGCTGGTGTCTGACCTCTATGTGGTCTCTATATGTTGGTGTTGTAGGTTATACCTGAGCTGGTGTCTGACCTCTATGTGGTCTCTATATGGCGGTGTTGTAGGTTATACCTGAGCTGGTGTCTGACCTCTATGTGGTCTCTATATGGCAGTATTGTAGGTTATACCTGAGCTGGTGTCTGACCTCTATGTGGTCTCTATATGGCTGTGTTGTAGGTTATACCTGAGCTGGTGTCTGACCTCTATGTGGTCTCTATATGGTGGTGTTGTAGGTTATACCTGAGCTGGTGTCTGACCTCTATGTGGTCTCTATATGGTGGTGTTGTAGGTTATACCTGAGCTGGTGTCTGACCTCTATGTGGTCTCTATATGGCAGTATTGTAGGTTATACCTGAGCTGGTGTCTGACCTCTATGTGGTCTCTATATGGCAGTGTTGTAGGTTATACCTGAGCTGGTGTCTGACCTCTATGTGGTCTCTATATGGTGGTGTTGTAGGTTATACCTGAGCTGGTGTCTGACCACTCTGTGGTCTCTATATGGTGGCAGGTTATATCGGTGTAGGTTATATCGGCGTTAGTACAGTGGCAGTGTACATGTGTCCCTGATTGTAAAAGTGAGGGAACACCTGACCCTTTGATAGGAGTTAGACTTTTTCTTTCTCGCTGGTGTTTATTTTAGAAGGTCGTGAGGTGCGTGACCAAGGGAAACATGGAGGGGATATTGTATGTGGGATGGTGGAGGGGGATATGGATGGAGCTACTTAGCCATGTGTCTATGATTTGTTTGACTGTGATAAATGTGTGAGATGGACAGATATGTGACTCACTTGCTATTGTACTACACGTTACAGTTCTTTTTTGGACACTTTATGTAGTAAAATGAGCGCATTTATGTCAGAGAGGCCGGTAATATTTTCATGTACAGTAAGGTGGGCCCCCCAAGATCCCATGAGGGCCCCAGACCCCCCAGTCCAACACTGCTGGTCCCTGCTGCCTGATGTAGCCCGTTCCTTGATAGGTGCCATTGTCAGAGATAATCATTGTTCACTTTACCTGGTTTTAATGTTCTGGCTGATCACAATACGTTTTTCCTTATAATGTTGCCATGTATGTGCTGGATAAGAATCACCAATATTTTTTCATCATTTATTTGTATGAACATTTTTAGGTTCTGCGAATATTTAGACATAAGATACTTATTTTACATAGAAAATTTCCAGCAGCTGATTGTAGTCAGGCCTTGTCAGAATAAATTACATTTCTGCACTCGTTTTATAATAATTCTAAGTGGTACAAACGCAGGTCCTCCCGGGATAGGGCTGACTGTCGGAGGGCTTCCTACTCTTATTTAACACCATTAATATAATCTCATTATCCAACATTGAGAAATTACATGTGAGTAGGGAGGACCAGTGCTGCCCAGCAACCGCCATCTTCTCCATCCTGATTGATGGCTAATCATTTGCTCACTTGCCATAAATGATTGATGGCCCAATTCTTGTGTTCCAGCTGTGGTACAGATGCGTATTTACATGCAGCACTAAAGATGTTAACATCTCAATCTTCTCTCTTCGTAATGCGGCTTCATGAAAAATACTCATATTTAAGGAGTTGGAATTAAAGGAACACTACAGAAAAACCTGAGACATTGTGTAAAGCTAAGTGCAGGGTCTGCAGGGGCGGTACATGACCCAGAGAACACCAAAGACAGAAGTCATGCACTGCCCTTCAGGAGCTGCACAGGTGTAACAATGCATCAGTTTTTCCTGGAGGGTTCCTTTAAGGTGAATCTCTCATTTCTAGCCCTTTAAATGGGGTAATGTATCTCATTGGGTGGAGGCATCATGTAGGTGTCCGAGGATTTATTCGCACCTCAGTGTTCATTTGCATATAACAAAGGCTTTTGGTAAAGAGCTCACCAGCACCATCTATTGGATAGAGTAATCCTCAATTCACATGTGACTCACTAAGTTTGTAAAAGAATTGAAGCCAAGCCATTGACTTTCAGCTACAGACAGCTGTTTCGGGTTGTTTTCCTCTCATCAGTGCAGAGTAGGACTGACTAGCTGGCTAAGTGGGAGGTGTTGAGTGTGGTTTAGAATGGGTAATGTATCTCATTGGGGAGAGGCATCATGTAGGTGTGTGAGGATTTATTTGCCTTTTTGCACCTCACTGGGCATTTGCATATAACAAAGCTCTCTAGCTCTTTTCCAAAAGCCTTTGTTTTAGCCATTTAAATGACATAAGGTATCTCACAAAAGTAAATACACCTCTCATATATCTGTAAGTATTGTATTATATCTTTTCATGAGACAACATTGAAGATATGACACTTTGATACAATGTAAAGTAGTCAGTGTGCAGCTTGTATAACAGTGTAAATTTGGTGAGTCCTCAAAATAACTCAACACACAGCCATCAATGTCTAAACTGCTGGAAACAAAAGTGAGTACACCCCTAAGAGAAAATGGACAGATTGTGCTCAAAGTGTCAATATTTTGTGTGGCCTCCATTATTTACCCGCACTGCCTTAACTCTCTTGGGCATGGAGGTCGCTAGAGCTTCACAGGGTGCAGCCACTGGAATCCTCTTCCACTTCTCCATGATGACATCACGGAGCTGGTGGATGTTATAGATCTTGCGCTCCTCCACCCTCCATTTGAGGATGTCTCGAAGAAGCTCAATAGGGTTTAGGTTTGGAGCCATGCTTGGCCAGTCCAGCACCATTACCCTCATTTTCTTCACCAGGGCAGTGGTCGTCTTGGAGGTGTGTTTAGGGTTATTATCATGTTGGAATACTGCTCTGCAGCTGAGAAGGGAGAGGATCATGCTCTGCTTCAGTGTGTAACAGTACATGTTGGCATACATGGTTCTCTCAATGAACTCTAGCTCCTCACAGCTGGCAGCACTCATGCAGCCCCAAACCATGAACTCCCTCCACCTTGCTTGACTGTAGGAAAGACACACTTGTCTTTGTGCTCCTCATCTGGTTGCTGCCACACACGTTTGACACCATCTCAAAAAAATAGGTTTATCTTGTTCTCATCAGACCGCAGGACATGTTCCCAGTAATCCATGTCCTTAGTCTGCTCGTCTTCAGCAAACTATTTGCGGGGCTTTCTGTCAGCCATGCAGACCAATGTGATGCAATGTGCGGCATATGGTCTGAGCACTAACAGGCTGACCTTTCAGCTTACAACATCTGACTTTCTTCGTGCACGATGGCTCAGTGGTTGTCACTCTTTTCTGACAATGTCACCCAATGTAACTTAGCTGTGTTCGTTTTATGCATTTTTTCCATACTTTAATTTTAGCTAAAAATATCTTAGATCAGTTCCTTGTTTTAGCAAAACAGATTTATATTAAAAAGCTCATACATAAATGCACAAACAGTACATGTACATGACACAATTCCTAAAGATCAGAAAGATCACACTGTACCCCGATAGGTGCAGATACCTGATCACTATCCTTGGGAGGGTGGCTGCACCATATGCACATGCTTCCCCCTTGGTGTCTCACATCCGGCATAGTAATTCTACTGATTGGCCATTACTGTCATATAGATTCCAACCCAATATAGGGCAAATAGCCCTATATCTCAACATGCATTAATTGCAATAGTAGCTTATAGTACTAGCTAAGGTTCTCCAGTATGGCATGGGACATTTTGGTGTTTATGACTTGGAAGATGACCCTTAATTCCATATGTTATCCAAACCCCAATAATAATGTCCCAAAAAAACATTCTGTAGCTTATGAGCTTGAACCTCCAGATCTCAATAATGACCAGTCATGGTCAGAGGTGTAATGTAAAGCTGCAGGACCCACCAACTTTAATGTTTTGTTTATAGTATTGGTTTCCCAATATGGGGCAGAGAGACCTTTTGGGCCCCATCAGGTTTCTGGGCAAGGGTTGAACTGTACCTGCTGTGGATCCATCCCTGGTTATGATCATTTTAATTGAACATGTACCTGTTTTACAACCATCAATGTGTTCTGAAGAATAATGTAAAGAACATGAAACACCAATGCAAAATCTACAGCGGAGGCCACCATCTAGTGTCTTCCTAAATCAAGAAGTACGGGCCACATGTATGAAACTGTTTTGGTCTAAAACTCACTCTTTTGCCCATAGTAACCATAGACCTAAACAGATTGATACATGTGGCCCTATGAGTCCGGTGAATAATTCATAGTTCTCAGCGTGTGACTTGGTAAAACCTTCTACATGGTCACAAAAACCCTCAAAAAGAATGAGATCTGAGGTACCAGAGCATCCCCAAAAATTAAAACTTCATAGAAAATTACAGGTGACGTTTTGGCCTCAAAGGGCAATCATAAGGCCCCTCATCCGGTGAAGTGGCCTTTGGGCTCCTTCAGCTTTGACCGCTACTTCATAGCTACCATTCACAATGTATTTCACTGATGTAAAACCCCCTGATTTGGGCTCTTACATTGTAAAACCAGATTGATTTCTCATAAGCCGTGGATCCGATGAACAATTGTTGAGACTTCTGTGGAGTTGGCTGGATTTACACACGGCTTTTTCCATCGAGTCTTTCTAGACCATATGTGTATGATCATGTTCTGAACTCCCCTTTTAAACATGTGTATAAGAAGCCAACAATGACATTTTTCTTATTGCTACTAACCAGGAAATGAAATTGGAGAAAAAAAAAATCTGTATAATTTCAGTGCAGGTCTATGGGGATACCTTATGGCGGTTTTATTTTTTTGCTTATAAAATAGTTGGCTTCCCAGTGTCCCGGCATATGGCTTATCAATCATATTTCACATTTTAAACTATGGACATTTATTGCCTTTGCAGTGACCAGATCTCATTTTATTCCTGTAATTAGTTCTGTATCGGGGAGATATACTTTTATTTTAATATAACTAATGGTTTCCTATTATGTATTGATTTCAATAGAAATTCTGTTTAATGAGAATTACTCCCAGATGGACAGAAGGAAGGGCTGACAAATCACTGTTTATGTTTCATTCTAACTTCTTTGGCGTTTTCTTCATCATATATTTAGTTTTAATTAAACACATCGTCAAGAAATAAAAAATAATTAAGGATATAAAACCTTATGTTAATGACAATTATTTTTAATACCTAAAAATATTTTAACAACAGTTAAAATTTTGAATATATAAAAAAAAAATCTCTGATCTCTACAGAGTGCATGCTGAATGTACCTTGGCAAGTGCTGCTATTAAAGGCGTCACCCTTTATATTGTTAATAAAGTTTATTGAAACAAGTGCTTAGTCTGCTCCTTCTTTGTAATATTATCGCTGCACTGATTTGGCTCCGGAGAGGAAATCTGACAAATACAAGGGCTTCGAGGTTTGTTCATGGAAGCAGTAGCAATGAGTATTACCTGCTGTTTCAATAAGTTTTATTTACAATAAACAGAACAACCCTTGGAGAAAATCAAAAGGCCGTCCTATAATTCGGAGTTTAATACAGTCTGTCCATTTTTTTTAATAGAAATAATTGTCAGAAAGTACGGATTCTCCATGCCGAGTTAGTAGTGATTAATAAGGGAAATGCTCCCTGGGAAAAAATATGCAAATTAGCTCTTTTCCAGGTGGAAGCAAACTATCTTTCTAGTGCCACCTATAGGTAGCTGCCCTTATATGGGTCAAACATTGACTTACAGAGTATCTACCTATAGGTGGCACTAGAGAGGCAGTTTGCTTCCATCAGGAGGAGAGCTAATTTGCATACTTTTTCCCATGTAACATTGCCTGTAAGACTTGAGCTGGATCTCTTCAATTTAAGCCGTTACCCCAATTTAAGCTTTCTCTGTAGCATAACTTATTGGCAGCACCCCAGACTCCTTAAAAAGCTTTGAAATAGGACTTGCTTATCTGGTGCTGTTGCTCATTGTCAGTGTAGAGTTGGCTGTGTGAGATCCCACGTGTTGCCATCTATTAGGTATTTTAGGAAAAATGAGAACTACACAGTCATACACCTTCCCTGGAAAGATTCTTTGAATGATTGAAGGGAATGTGTCATCAAAAATGACTTATTGTTTAACTCGTGTTTTTATGTTAAGCACATTTTAAAGAATTTTTGGTTATTTTTTTCATTTATTTTTCTTCCAAAAATAGATTTACAAAGCACCCAACTAATAAAAGAATGGATAGCCACTTATAGGGGTTGTCTCACTACATCGATTCATCTTACCACAGTCCTGTTTTCTTGGTTTCACTTTGAATTCTGGGGTGTGTTTACTGGCTTCCACTAGACTGCAGTAGAAGCCAGGTCTGTAGCTATAGCAACCAGTGCTGGCAGCCTATCAGGAGAGATCAAACAGGTCTGTAGCTATAGCGACCTGAGGAGCTGATGCAGCCCATACAAGAGGGGATATCTAGGAATAGGTAGGACACTGTTAATGGACACATATTGCAAAGTGACTTATTTTTGCAAGATCTTTAACATAAAAAGCAGCAATCCTTGTAGTGAGACAACCCCTTTAATACAAGCGTGACTACTTATAAGCCCTTCTAAAATCAGCCTTTCATTGACTCCAAGAGGTGGCCCAACTTCAGTGCTGTTCATGTGCCCTGATAGGCCGCGTACAAAGGAGTTATTAAGCTCTTTCATTACCAAGTAAACCTTATTGAAAGGAGCATTGAATGTACTCAACTGTAGTAATATAGTCAAACATGTAAAGTGACCGCTTTGATGTTATCCTTTATCTTCTATATTTTTTCATTGCCTTAGGTTGGGGTCTTCTACCTGTTTCCAGAGTGTGTTGGTTTGCTGGATAGTGTATGATAAGGTTTAACAACCCACTGGACAAGCATTACAAGTATACGGGGATAACCTACCCCACCTGCGATGTAGATATTGCATGGAGTCCCTCTGTGCAACCTTCCTTGTAATAATTGTCCATATTAGTGGTGGGTCATCCGTCGTGCTGTCAGGCTGGTGCATGTGTCATAACAGATTATTGTGTAGACCTTGGGCTACATGTATGAAATTGTTTAGGTCCAAAACTCACTCTTTTGCCCATAGTAACCAGTTTTATTTTTTTATTAAAATATGTCCGCCTAACCTCATAGCTCTCTTAGTAAAAACACATGAAGAATTCCCAAAATTTCCAATAACGATGTCATTATCTGAAACAAGACATCCCCTTGTTGTTGATTCTGGCTGTACAACCAGTGAAGTATTGGACTGTTCTTCTTTAATTACAGTCTGCATCCTGTTAAAAACATAAAAGATATAGAATCGGCAGCACTAGGCCGGTTAACCCTTCAATAAGCTGCTTCAGATACAGATGTTTGGTTCCATCCTAATTGTTGTTGCTATCATTGTACACACAGGATGTATCCTCAACAAAATCTAAATGATCTAAAAGTCATCCATAAGATATAGCCCAAAACTGATGAGGAATTAGCATTAGGCCTCAAATACAGGACTAGTCACACACCAAAGAGATATAGTGATAAATGTATTCAGGTTTGTGTCTGCAGCTCTTATGTAGATCTATAGGTCTCCATGGTTACAGACTACAAACAAAACCTGTGTAGTCTGATCATACTGAAATATTCTCTTAACTGCGCGTACCTTGTGCTTGCTAAAATGCAGTAAAAGCTTTAGCTGAAGGATCAGACTATAGGATGTCTTTGTTGTCTGAAATCATGGAAAAACTTAGGTCTGCAGAGGAGCTATCAACACTGAACGATGGGAGATTTTTAAAGCAGACTCCTTTTTTTTAATTAAATTGAAGTTTATTGAAGTTTTCCAATAATAGAACATACAGTAGAAGAAATAGAACATTTTGGAGTTATTGTCCACACAATAAGATTTACTAGGTAATGTAAAGCAAGTCTCTAGATTCAGTAAGAAAATACATGAGGGACCAACTCCATCAAACTGGAACAGTAAGTAAAAAATAAACAGGTTGCGGGAAGAGCAAACTCAACATGTAGAAACCGAGGAGACAAGACATGATTAAGACAAGACAAGAAGACAGAGAGGAAAAATGGGGAAGGACAGGGGGGGATGGGGAAGAATTATTGATGTGCGGTTAGGGCCCAGTATGTGTCCCAGATGGCCCAAGTTTTATAAAAGTGATCTAGATCATTATGTAGGGATGCCATCAAGTACTCCAACCTACGAACCTCCCTAACTCGCCGAATAAGCTCCAGGAGATCTGGTGGGAGGGATTGTTTCCACCTTCCTTAAATCGAGCACCTCGCCGCGGTGAGAATATGCATCATGAGGTTAGCTTTGGGCTTAGGAAGGTTCTTCACTGGGCCATTAAGTAGATAGACTACAGGGTCCAACGGGTTATCTACATCCAAAAGGCTACCAACAAAGTCTCTCACCTGAGCCCAAAATGGCTAGATAAACCCACAGTCCCAAAATATATGAGGTAAAGAGCCTACAGACTTCTTTTTTATTGCATCTTTTTTCATTTTTTATTTTTTTTTAAATGGTTGGAAAGTTAGACTTACCCCTAAATGCTGGATTTGTGGGAATTTTGGATATTGGTTTCCAGTTTAAAGGACTGTATTGTATATACAGCTATGTCAGATGAGAAAAAAAAAAAGTGAAATGACACATTGTATGTAATTTGTAAGGATTGCGTTCCATATGTGAGCAGCAGACGTCTCCATGATGAAGCACGCCCTCACTCTTAATTCCTGGTAGAAAAGTCTCTGAAACAAGACCCTTTCCTTACTCATACAATGTATAATAGGGGCCTCCATCAACTTATACTGAGTCAGTCTTCTCAACTTGGCAAATCTAATCTCTATGTACCAAGGGACCTGATCTCTCAAACATGTCCATCCAATTTAGAGTTTCTTCTAATTTAGGAGCAGATGAAATGTCCTCGTTCACAATGCAAACCTGTGGAGTACGGCCGAGGCCTCTGAGCTTATCTGCTAATCACCGGAGACAGAACTTTGATTTCTCAGGTTCTGAATGTTGAAATAAGTTGCACATGTGCCACATGCCAAACACCGAAAAAACATCTCGCTGAATGGGATTTGCTTAGGATTTACTGGGAGTGACTTCAATGATAATTTGTTTAAATGTCACAATGAAAATGCATTTTCATTCCAACTCTTATTCCACTTGATGGTTGAGTTCTACACGACGCTGAAGAAATATTTACATCTCCACAATCTTGGCAGATGGTAAATAATAGAAGCTAAGACTCGGAATGTCTGCTGTCATTTCATTGGCTGAGTGGAACATCAAAGCTAATTTTTTTATGTTTTCAAAGTTGACAACTGACAGGTTAAACCTCCAGACTGTATAGACTGTAGAAATCGCAAAGACTTATATGTCTGATATCTGTCAGAACTTTATAAGGCAGGGCCTAGAGGGATATCGGCAGGATCTGAGGCCCAGAGAGTTATACAAGGTTAAATCATTTCTATATACAGCAGTCACTTTTGTAGTAATTTGCATTACAGTAGCTCTTCTGTGGGATCGGAGCAGACGGGTTAGCCTTCGCTTCCCATACAACATTGAGTCTTGGACACCCATGACCCTGGCGCTGGTTTACCAGTTGTATTTTTTTGGACCACCTCTGGTAGGTTCTAACCTTTATACTGGGAAAAACCCCATAAGATCTGCCATTTATTAATGGTCTGATCAAATCTTCCAGCCATAATAATTTGGTCCTTTTCAAAGTGTTCACTGCAATCAAACCAACCGATAGATAGTTATCTATCATTAAAGGGGTTTTGCCACGAATTTAAATTGATGTGGGAAGCCTGCAAATTACATAATAAACATTTTCACCATTCATCATTATTAAAAATTCTGTACCATTTTTGTTTTAGCTGCTCTTCTACTGATCCATTGTTTACAGCTCATCTCCAGGGGATATGACCAGGGCTGAGAGCTTTTCAGTCCTGGTCGCACATGCTCAGACATCACTACTCCTCTCAGGCAGCTACTGGGTGTTCAAACCCCACGTGCTGTCATTCTACTCCTGTCCTCTGTACTCCTTAGTAATTAGTCAAACAGTGCAAATAAATAAAAAAGAAACCTCAATAAAGTATGTGCATTAATAAAGAGAAAAAAAAAACCACAGGTTTGATTCCTGCAGGGATTTGAACCTAGGACCCTTATGCCTGGAGGCAAAATATCTTCCTCTCTGCTACACACAATACTTTACATAAACAGACCTTTCTTTGACTAGAGAGAGGAAAGACATGGTGATGTCATCCTGCTGGGTTACATGATATGCAATTCAAACAAATCACACACGCCCCCTTCTGAGCACACAGAGCTGAAGAGCTGGATACATGAGGTATGAAATGAGATCGTGGCAAAACCCCTTTAACCTTTTGCTAATATACAGCTGGTTGGTTATCAAGAAGTAAAAGACGTATGGAAGGGCCTTTGACTGCAGATCAAGGGCTTGTCCCCACGGCAGGATTTTCGTTCAGATTTACAGCTGGTTTTCAGATTTGAAACCCATCTGTAAACCAACTGTCAAGCAACCTAATAGACTTTAATAGAAAATCCGTTCAGCAGTCCCCACTGAATGGATTTTCTGATGGACTTTTTTTTACCCCGGCGGCGGTCCGAAAAACTTAGAACGTATTCATTCTTCAACCTGGTTTTTGGGCGGAACATGAACATGTCAGTGGTTGAGGGGGGACGAGCGAATCCGTAAACCACATACAGAATCGTCCCCCCAAACTAAGTTGAGTTAAATAGACAATCTGTGCAGCAGTCTCCCCAGTGGTCCGAAAAACTTAGAACATGTTCATTCTTCCGCCCAGTTTTCGGGCGGAACATGAACATGTGGGTGTGAAAGAGGACGGCAAACCACGGACAAAAGCCGTCACTCTGCATGCCAAAAAAAGACCAAATACTGGTCGGTATTTCCCAACCAGTATTTGTTCTTTGCCGTGTGAACGCAGCCTAAGGGTGCGTTCACACGGCAAAGAACAAAATCTGCTCGGTTTTGACCTCCGCAGAACTGTCCATCCCAACTGGTTTTTGGACGTTTTTTGACACAAAAACAAGTCTTTTTTTGGCAGTTTTAGTTTTTTTTAATTTTTTGTCACTGATTTTGTCTAGGTTTTTGAGCAGTCTTTGAGCAGTTTTTGGACATTTTTTCAAGCAAAAAACTGTACTAAGTGCAAATGTAATGCAAATTCTTTTTGCTGAAAAATGCCGAAAAAGTGCGCAAAAAAAGTTCACTCACTTTCTGCTCATTTCCCGTTGACTTCAATATTAAGCTTCTGACTGGAAACCGAGCAGAAGAATGAACATGTTTTTAGTTTTTCGGACCGCCGGTGGTGTGAAAAACCGTCTGGCAGAAATCCGTTCAGTGGGATGCTAAAGGGGATATTCTATTAAAGTTGGGGGGTTTGCTTTTTTAAGAGGGGTTTTGGTTGAGCCCGGGAGCACCGGGGGGGTATAGGAGAGATAGCGATCCTTTGTCTTGGTGGCTAGTACCTCGCTACCCGCAGCTTTCATGCTCCTCCAGCACCGGCCCAGTAAAAAGAGGGGGTTGTATCTGGTATGATGGTGTTGTTGTTCCCCCGGGGGCACAGTCTGCTAGTGGCTTACCTCATTCCCTGTTGGGGGGGTGATGTATGATAAAGGCCCGCGGGGGCCCGGACCGCAGAGCGGGCTCGAGCGCCCCCCCGGGGGGGCCGATGTTTCCCTGGCGGGCCCCGGGGCCCCTGGCGCACGTAAAAGGGGCCGAAAACGGTCGCATATGGGACGGATCCTGTGCCAGGGGGCCGACGGGGCCACCCTCGCCCACAATGGGCACGGGGGTCCCCCGCCACCCATGCAGCCCAAACGCCGCCGCCTGACCACACGGTGCAAGCAGCGGCCGAGGCTGAACAGCACGATCTTTGATCCCCTTTCACTCCAGGAGGGCGCGGGGCAAGCGCGCATGTTATGAATCTTCACGTCCCAGCTCGCGGCCCGGCTCTGCTCCCAGGGCCGTTGGGACGAAGACAGAAGGGGAAGCAAGAAAATCAGGTAAGTTTTGGTTTTATTTTTTTTTAAAACTACTAGCCCTGCATACCTATAACTCCCCCCTACTGGCTACCTATATATGCCCTGACTCCTCTTAAACTGCCCTGCTCCCTATATAATTCCCCTCCTACCTTATATGCTATGCCTACCTATACTCCCCTGTTCCCCGAATATGCCCTCCCACCAATATACTCCCCTGCCGGGCTCCTTATTTTGTTCCTACCTACCTCCCTATATATGGGGCCTGGTATATATACCTGCCTGGCTACCTATATTCTGCCTGCCGGGCTATATATGCCCTGCCGGGCTATATTTTGCCTGCCTACCTATATAGCCCTCCCTGGCTACAAATTTTTCTGCCCTGCCTGGCTATATACTGCCCTGGCTGGCTCCCTATATACTGCCCTACCTCCAATAACTGCCCTCCTGGCTATATACTGCCCTGCCGGGCTACCTGTATACTGCCTCCTGGCTATTACTCCCCCTGGTGCCTTTATTACGCTCTGCCTCCCTATATACTGCCCTGCCGGGCTACCTATATATCCCCTCCCTACTATTATACTGCCCCTGGGCCTATATACTGCCCGCCTACCTATATAGCCCCCCTGGTTTATACTCCCCTTCCTTGGCTACCTATTTCTGCCCTCCCTGGCTTATACTGCCTTGCCTCCCTACCTATATACCCCCCTGCTGGTATTATGCCCTGCTACATATATCCCCTCCCGGGCTACCTATATACTGCCCTCCCGGGTTATATTCCCCTACCTACCTATATCTGCCCTGCCTGTCTATTATGCCCTCCCTACCTATTACTCCCCCTCCCTCCCCATATCTGGCCCTCCCTGGCTACATTCTGGCCTCCCTGGCTATATACTACCCTCCCTCCATATCCCGGCCCGCCCCAATATATACCCCGGCCCTATAATGGCTCTACTGCCATATTCTGGCCCTGCCTGGGATATAGGGCCCCTGCCTTTATGGCCCTGCCTGGCTATATATGCCCGTCACCTATATACTCCCCTCCCCTATATACGGGCCCCTTCCTGCCTATATACTGCCCTGTCTCCTATATCTGCCCGGGGCTTTTTATATACTGCCCGTCTAGCTATATACTGCCCTGCCTACCTATAGGGGCCCTGTTCCCTTATATACGGCCCGCTTACATTAAGTGGCCCTGTCTCCCTATTTACGGGTCCTGTCTGGCTATATATGGCTCTGCTGTTACATACGGCCCTGCCTGTTATATACTGCCCTGCCTGGCTATATACTGGCCCTGTCTTATACTGGCTTGCCTGGTACTTACTGGCCCCCCCTGGTAATTACGGCCCCTGCCGGGTTAATTACTCCCTTACTGGCAAATTACTCCCCCTGGCCCTACCTGGCAAATTTACGGCCCTCCCGGGCTAATTACCCCTTTGCTAACTGGCTAATTACGGGGGGCGCCCTAGCTAACTGGCTATTTATGGGGCAGCCCCGCTACCGGGTCTTTTATGGGGGCCCCCAGCTCCCAGGTGTTACTGGGGGCCCCCCAGCTACCGGCTAGTTATGGGGGCAAGTCCCAGCACCTGGTAGTTACGGGGGGCACCCCCACTACCAGGCTAGTTATGGGGGCAACCCCAGCTACCTGGCATTTACGGGGGGCATCCCTTACCTGGCTAGTTACTGTGGGCAGCCCCAGTCCCTGGCTGAAAAGGGGCAGCCTAGTCCCGGTATTTGCGGGGGACCCCCAGTACCTGGCTAGTTACGGGGGGCCCCAGCTATTTGGTGTTACGGGGGCACCCCCAGAAACTGGTGTTACTGGGGGCACCCCCAGCTACCTGGCTGTTACGGGGGGGCGGCCACTCCCTGGTTTGTTACTGGGGCCCCCTTTTGCACCGGGCTATTATGGGGGCCCCTTGTCCTGGTAGTTACTGGGGGAGCCCCAGCTCCCTGGTATTACTGGGGGCACCCCTTGCCCCTGGCTATTACAGGGGTAGGCCCGTCTACCTACCAAATTAATGGGGAAGGCCCTGTTCCCTTTACTAATGGGAGTTCCCTATTACTTGCCCACTTATCTGACTTTTTTTTAATTTCAATTTTTAGGGCTAAAAATACGTTTTTGGGGAATTGATGGGAAAGTTGGAAGGAGAGGAGTCTAAGATGTTTTTGGGTAAATTTTTTCAGGGGCGGGGAGTGACCAGGGGAAAAAAAGAAATTGCATGCTGTAATGGGGCAGGAAAAAAGGGAAGGAACGACTCATAGGGAAGACTCAGGGAGGTTTGGGCCAGCAGAAGAAAAAAGGGGCAGAGAACAACTCCCAAGAGAGTCCTGCTTCGGGGTCAATTTACTTTTAAAGTTGAATTATGCTGTATTCGTGTGATGGTGACCTGGCTACTGGTGATGGGATTGGTGGGGGTTTTAGGTTATGCTGGGGCTTTTGTATTGCAGTGTGGGCTTGTCCCCGATTTTAAAATGCCCCACCTGACTCGTGAGAGGGGTTTTTTCTGCACCACTGTTCCTTTCTTTTTTGTGTGTGGCTGCTTTCACACAGAGCATTTTTTGGTGATTTTTTGATGCGTTTTTTTTTTGGGAGAAATGTCACATAATGTCTGCCTTTTGCCAAAAACGCACCAAAAAAAAAAAAAAAAAAACATCAAAAATGCACCAAAAGTGCTCCATGTGATAGCAGCTTTATAGTGTAGTTTATTTTAGAAAGTGGCGAGGTGCGAGAACAAGGGAAATTTTGTAAGCGGATATTGTATGTGGGCTGGTGGGGGCTTTGTACCAGGGCTGATTTTCATTCCCAGTCCGACCCTGGTATGATGTGCCATTGATTTGCCGTGCAGAAATGAAAGGAGACGATATGTTAAAACATAACTCTAGCAGCAGAGGCCTTCTTTACTTTCCATGGCATGATGTTACAAGCATACAGCAATGGATTACATCCCTCAGTCCCTTATGAGTGATTTCCAGCAAGTCAAATATGTAGCTTGCCTTGACTCCCACATCTACTGGTTAATCCTAAGATATTGGGGTATTGGGCCAGGCCAAAGGTCATGAGGTCTGGGGGACCAGAATTACCTAATAAAATCCTGAGAATTCAAAGTCGTGAGATCCCAGCTGAGACTTTCTTCCTTAGATCAAACTTTCCTCTCTCAAGTTGCAATCCCATGTGGCCAGAGAATAAAAAAGGTCAAGCATGATGGATTGCACCTCTGACAGGCTAGTAGAGCAGATGATGATGATAACAGTGATGATGATCCAGTAGGAGAACCCATTGGAGTGAAACCCAGAGACTAAATTTACCTAATTTATGTAACCTACTCCCCCCTACTCTGTGACAGGTTGTCATAGTAACTCCTGCCACTAGCTCTAGGATGGCTGAGACTGGTTACAATTCTGCAAAACAGCATGACTATAAATTTTCTGTAGATGTGCACAAACTACTTAAATGAATACAGGGGGTAAAGTAGAGGTCAATTAAACACTTATAGTGCATAATAATAGTGCAATTCAAACACTTTTTGGTGAAATCAATACAGATCTTTGTGTTATTATCAGTAAACATTAATAAACATTTTTAATTCTTTAGTAGTTATCGTACCACCAACTCTGTACGCTGCCGTGACCCCCTTTAATAATTCCACCCTTAATTGGGTATTTGGAGATGGGATTTGCAAACAAGACGACCCATTTAAAAAGGAAGCCATTCGTTGTCATGAACCATACAAGTATTTCAAGGGAACCTGTCACATAGATCATGCCCCCATTGCTGAGGGCAGCACAAGCTAGTGTCAGACCTGCTTTTTCCAGCACTGTGTTCCTTATTCTTTAAGATTCTGTAGTTTTAGAGCATTTACCCCTCAAATCTTATTCATGAGTAGGTGTTAGCTCCGCCCATCAAATGCTAGCCCTGCCCACTGATAGTTATTCACATGTTTCTACCTATTCAAAGTAATAGGTTTGTCAGTTGAGGTGGGCGGGGCTGCCTCAGGTGGGCAGGGTTTGAAAAAAAAATGACACTCTGAAGGGGTCTTCCCAATGACTCTTCTGGCTGAAAACTGCAGATTTGAACATTAAATACACGAAAACTCCAGCATCTTACAGAATAAGGGACACAGCGCTGGAAACAGCAGGTCTGACACTAGCTTGTGCTGCCCTCAGCCACGGGGGCAAAAACTATGTGGCAGGTTCTCTTTAAAGTCTTTTCCTTGTCCATCTTTGTGTTTTGAGTCTAATAATAAGGAGGACTGTGTCAATTTTTGTCAAGGACAGAGTATTCCTTATGTTAACTCTGAAGAGACTTGTAGACATTAAATATATTTTGGAGCTGCCTTTCCAAAACAATAATATAATTCTCCTTTTATATACAGAATGTAATGTAATTACCAAGAACTAGCTGGAAAAATATTCAGCGTCACATGGGAACAGTTGGGCAACGGCACCATTCATAAGGTGCAAATCCTTTCGTTTTGTAATCTCTAGACATCTAAGGACTAGTATTTTGGGTAAAGTCTGCTTCTATAGGAGACCACACTGCTCAGTGTCAGACGTAAGGATAAAAATCTAAGGTCTAATTAAAAAAGTTACAATAAAGTTGGTTAGAATCACACCAGGTTCTCACTTGGTGGCAATTTTTTTTTTATTTGACACCACTAAAAATATGCAATCACTGTTGAGAAGAAAAAAGTTGCAATGGAACAACACTTTCTGCTCTAAATATTTGCTAAATAACTGCGAAAAATCTCATAATTTTCTGTTTATTTGCAATAAAACTGAGGATGAAATCATTTCAATAGGACAACATCACAGTGGGGGAAATTCAGACCAGAAAACCTGTTTGCTTTACTGAGCAAGGCTTTGAAGCCGCCTATAAAAATGCAGCTGGTATTAGAATAAGGCTCCGAACGTCAGAGTTCCATGTTTATGCCTTTCAAGTTGACGTGTGATGAAATGGATTACAGGACTATACCTGGATCCAAGAAACATTTTATGTAATTATTAACCTATGTAAGGGAATGTGTTCACTCAGAAGACTACATTTAACGTAAGGAAACTCTGTAGACCAGGTGTAGGAAGCATCATGTCTCCTGGTGTAGGTGGGCTCACATCTTGTACACTGGTCATCTGTGGGGTCATTGATGATCTTCAGAAATCAAACATATATCATGGGGATTATCTGATATTCTCTGGTATATTCTAAAGTATATTCAAAAGATTCTGGAGCGAATCACAGAATCTGTCCTAAAGAGTTTTTACCGTGAGAAGACCATGCATGAAAATGAGAAGGGTGGTGCTTGAAGCTGTCCTCACTACTCAATTCTATGAGAGCTCCTGAATATAGCCAAGCATACACGCTCAGCTATTGTACATATGGAACTCCCATAGAAGTAAATGGGGAGGACTGCCACAAGCCCTGCCCTCCTCATTGTCATGCATGGTCGGATAGCAGCTAGCTGTGAGTGACCTCTACAGGGGATTTTATCTCACGTTGGTCCGAAGACTAACTAAACAACAAGCAATATGTTTGTTAGAATAAGGGCTCTGCAAACAAGTTTTGAGGGTTTCTTTAACTTATCTAAACTCTAACAGCTATACTAAAAGTAAAGTCCCTTAACCTTTGTATTAATGATGTGGCCCATTTTGGACTTCAGGATGCATGATTTTTCTTAAATTTTTTAAACTTTTTTTTTTTTTGTTTTCTTTATGTCTTAAATGCATATTTCCCCTTCCATAAATCTAACTTTTCAACTCTGAAACACTCCAGGAACAAGCAGAGCCCTCCTGAAGAGTTTGCAAGTCTCCTGGGCAGCATCTATACCTCCGGTAACCCTTAAGAAGCTACCTATTCAGGTTATTCACACCATCTATCACTGTATTTATTGAGGAACATAAGAAAGCAGAGTGATGACTGCCGTGGAGGATGTGACATCACCCAGCTTATCTGGATGCTTGATAGCCTCGGAAACATTATATATATTTTATATATTATATTTTATATATATATATATTATATATATATTATAATGTGTATATATATTTCATATGTATTTTATTATTATTATTATTATTTATTTTAAAACGCCATTGATTTCCAGGGCGCTGTACATTCGAGGGGGTTACATACATTACATAAGTCAACGAGTACAGTGATTTAAAGGGGTAATGACAATTGGCACGACAGGGGAGAGAGGACCCTACCCGCGAGGGTTACAATCTACAAGGAGGGGGAAAGAGACAAGGAGGTGAGGGGCAGACATGTCTGTGGAAGGAAGTAGTGACAAGTTTAGTGAAGGTTATAGGCAAGCCCGAAAAAATATATATATATTTATATATATAATATGTATATATATATAATTATATTTTTTATATATTTATATATAATATTATAATTATTAAAATATATTTTTAATTCTTTCATTCTCTCTCTTTCTCTGTATAAAGAGTAGTATAAGAACAACCCATCCATGCACATACATCAAACCATAAATGTCCATATATTAATATATAAGTCACGATGAGAAATGACACGGGGAATTTTTCGTATTGAACACATGAAGAAAGAGAGGTGCAAAAAGCCAAGGAAAGTCATGACACCAATTGAAATCTATCAGTAATTAAAAAGCAATGCCGGCACTTAGTGAAAAATAATATCAGATGGTTCAACTGATGGACTATAAAAAGGTATCTCATTACCAAGGTGCCACACAAGAAACATCTCATGATGAGAGGGTAAAACCGAGATGAAGCTGCCTCAAGACGATATGTTATATTCGAAACACCATACAGATCGGCATTGGTGATAACAGAAGAATTCTTCTAAACTACTGAAGGCTCCAGTGACAGCACAATAGTGCCTTAATCTATAAGTGGATAAAAACAAATTTAATCAACTAAATGGCCTAGACCCAGTGTTCCTCGCAACAGATTTCAGACAGAGATTGAAAAGAATGAGATTGGTGTAGAGTCATCCAGAGATTCCAAGGACCAACTGGGAAGGAGGCCTACATAAAGACTTGGGAGAATCAACAGAACGAATTGTTTCAAAAAAAAAACAAAGAGAAAAAATGCACATTTCCATTCCTGACCAAAACGCAGGTTCAAGCACGATTAAAAAAGTTTGCTCAACAACATTTAGAGACAAGCTTAAAATACTCGGGAGAATATAGTCCCTGATCAATGAGACAAAAATTGAACTCTTTGGTTGTCATAATATACACCATTCTTTGGAGGCCAAAAGGCGCTGCATATCACCCCCAAAAAACAGACCAACATTGAAGTTTGGAGGTGGGAACATCATGGTGTGGGGCTGTTATTTCAGGCATACAGCACTGACTAAACTTCTATATAATTGCGTAGAAAGGATCAATACGGACAAATGTATGTGGAGACATTCTCTGATAAAGAATTCCCATTTGCCATCTTACCAGGGAGATGAAGGTTGCCAACGAGGTGGACATTTTAGGAAGACAATGATCCCAAACACACGGCCAAGAAAACTCTCAATTCGCCGAGCCATTCACCTGAATCTGAATCCAATATGGACAAAATCTAAGGAAGGAGGGTAATGGTCTATAGTTCATTAGAAGGAGCCTCACGAGAACCACCGAGAATGTTGGAAGAGTGTTTGTATGTGGGATGAAAGGGACAAAATCCCACTAGTAAGCAATGTATGTGACTTAGTTTCCTCCATACATGAGGCATCTTGAAGCAGTCATCATTCCACCAACAAGCTTTTGGTATCAAATATTCACTAATTCAGTAAGCGTGTTCAATAGTGTTGACCGATCATTTACATTTCGAACAAAGTTGAAATCGGCAAGGTATGTTTATGGTTGATTCGAAATTTCCAGAATCATTCGATAATTAAGTTAAATATCCTGAGCATCATCTATTAAGATATCGCGCCCTTTATCGGCGCTTCCCTGTAATTTTGGCAGGCCAGCAAATCATAGTATAGAATAGAGCAGGGTGAGTATGAGTGTGCGACGTCATGACTGGGATGTGTATGTTGCGATTCGGCTAAAAAATCACATGACCTCGTTTTACATAGAACAGCGTTCCGTTTCAGCGCCTCAGTGTCCTCTGCAGCGTTCTCCTAAGGAATAGGACGTGGCGCTACTGCCTGTGGCCACACATCCATGCGAACTTAGTTCTATTTCTTGCAACAGAGAAACCTCTGAGCTATTTTAGCTGTGATCCCTTCCAATTTAGTGTTAGTTTAGAGAGATTTATTAACATTTTATGTTTTAAATAATTTATTTTTTTTTTTTTATGTATTAATTTTTAGCTAGAGAATTGTTAAAGCATCATCTACCGTTGTAAAGTCCACGGAGCGGAGGGAGCGGGGGGGGGGGCCCCCGCGGATTGCGAACACAGACGAGCTCTCTATCTAAAAAAGAACATTGATAAAGTTCACATCAAGACTTAGTGTAGATATTGTAGTGGAGAATAATCTTGTTTTAATTAACAGTTTGCTATTAGAGAAAAGTTAATTTCCTGGATATTGTCCAGTCGGAACTTAATTCATTGAGGATAACACTTTTATCAAATTTCTAGTAACATGTGCAGGTCTCTTTGAGTTATGCTGCAAAACACCACTATAATATCAGTAAACATATCAGATGAGGTGTTCTCAATTATTACCCATTAAACCTGATGATGTTTTATTGATTTCAAACCCTTGCAATCTTAAACTTACAATCCAGCAAATTCTTGTAGTTCAGGTCCACTCTACAACAAGTATTTGTCTTATTTGTATGCCAAAAAATACGTGTAAGTCGTACGAAAAACATCACGTACGTGGTTTTTGGACTTTGTCGCACCCCCAGTACTGTTCATTGACGCAGCATCTACGTAAATCTAAAACAGCAATTCTATAATCACCACAGGTGAAATCGAGAAAGGTTGCAAAAAATACCAGTGTATTATACGAAAACAAACAGATAGCTGTTTTTTTCTGACTCTTTTGCGCTACCAGTACTGTTACATTGACCAAGCATCTAACGTAAATCATAAAACAGCCAATTCTATATATCACCAAAGGTGAAATGAAAGATGCTAAAAATACAGTTTACTATATCCAAAAACATAACAGTGTTACGTTTATTTTTTGAACTTTTGAGCGCACCCAGTTACTGTTTTCATGTGTACCAGAGCATCACAGTAAATCTTAAAACAGCAATTCTATATTCACCACAGGTGATGAAAGGTGCATAAAAATACAGTTTATATTATATCAAAACATAACATTACGTGTTTTCTTTGACTTTTGCGCACCCAGTACTGTTTAGCATTGACGCAGAGCCATATCACGTTAAATCTTAAAACAGCAATATTCTATAAACACCACAGGTGAATTTTGAAAGTGCAAAAAAATACAGTTTATTATAATCAAAACATAACAGAACGTGTTTTTTTGACTTTTGCGCAACCCCCAGTACTTGTTCATGTGACTGCAGCATACTTTACGTAAATCTTTAAAATCAGCAATTCATATAATCCACACCACCGGTTAATTGAAAAGTGCAAAAAATACGTGTATTATACTAAAACATAACAATACGTGTTCTTTTTTGACTTTTTGCGCACCCAGTACTGTTTCATCTTGACTGTCTGCTAGCATCTCAGCGTAATCTTAAAACAGCAAGTTCTATAATTCACCACATGTGAATAGAAATGGTGCAAAAAATACAGTTATATTATACTCAAAACATAACGCGTTCTACGTGTCTTTATGACTTTTGCGCACCCAGTACTGTCATTGACGCAGCATCTACGTAATTCTTTAAACAGCTATTCTATATTACACCACAGGTGAATTGAAAAAGGTGCAAAAAATCCATTTTATTTATATCAAAACATAACAGTTACAGTGTTTTTTTGACTTTTGCGCACCCAGTACTGCGTTCATTACGCAAGCATCTTACGTAAATCTAAAAACAGCAATTCTATATTCACTCACAGGTAAATTAAATTGCAAAAAATACCGTGATATGGGTTTTACGAAAACATAACAATACTGTGTCTCTCTTTTGAACTTTTGCGCGAACCAGTGACGGTTCGAATGACGGCAGGCATCTACGTAAATCTTAAAACAGCAATCTATATTCACCACAGGTGAATGATATAGAAAGGTGCAACAAAATACAGTTTATTATATCAAAAACATAACAGTTACTGTTTTTGACTTTGGCGCACCCATTACTGTTCATTTTGACGCAGCATCTCAACGTAAATCTTAAAACAGCAATTTCCTATATATTCACCACAGGTGAGGAATTTGAAACAGTCAAAAATACCGTGTATTATACGAAAACATAACAGGATTATAAGTTTTTTTTGACTTTTTGCTCACTAACCAGTACTGTTCATTGACGCAGCATCAACGTAAATCTTAAAACAGCAAGAATCTATATTCACCCACAGGTGAGATTGAGAAAGTGCAAAAATACAGTTAATTTATATCGCAAAAACATAACAGATACGTGTTTATTTTTTTGACTATGTGCGCACTCATACTTGTTCTTCGATTTGACGCAGCATCTATCGTAATCATAATCACAGCAATTCAGTAGATTTTCACCACAGGTGAATTGAAAGGTTGCAAAAAAATACATTTTATTTTTATATCAAAACGATAACAGTTACGTGTTTTTGTACTTCTTGTCTCTCCATACTGTTCATTGACGCAGCAACTTACGTAAATCTTAAAACACCAAATTCTATAATTCACCACAGGGAATTGAAAAGATGCAAAAAATACCGTGTATTATAAAAGTGTTTGTTGAAAACATAACAGATACGAGTTTTTTTTGACTTTTGCGCACCCAGTACTGTTCATGTGACGCAGCATTCTTCTACTAAATCTTAAAACAGCATTATATCTATAATCACCACCAGGTGAAATTGAAAGTGTGCAAAAAATACAGTTTATTATATCAAATTTACATAACAGATTTATCAGTTTTTTTGACTTTTTGCGCACCAGTAACTTGTTTCATTTGACGCTGCATCTACGTAAATCATAAAACAAACAGCAATTCTATATTCACTCCTACAGGTTAATTGAAAAGTTCAAAAAGATATCCGTTGATTTATAACTTAAAACGATAACAGATAACGTGTTTATTTTGAGTCTTTTGCGGCACCCAATTACATGTTCATTGTACGCACATCCTACGTAAAGTCTTAAAAACAGCAATTCTATATTTCCACCACAGGGAATTTGAGAAAGTGCAAAAACAATACAGTAATATTAATATCAAAACATTAACAGTTACGTGTCTTTTTTGACTTTTGGCGCGACCCAGTACTGTTCATTGACGCAGAGCATCTACGTAAATCTTAAAACTAGCAATTCTTATATTCACCACACAAATCACTGGATTGAAATGAAAGAGGTTGCAAAAATCCCGTGTATTATACGATATACAACATAACAGATACGAGATTTTTTGACTTTTGCGCCACCCAGTACAGTTCATTTGACGGCATCATCTCTAAGAAAATTCTTAAACAGCAATTTCTATATTCGACCACAAGGTGAATTGAAATGGTGTCAAACAAAATACATGTTTATAATATCAAAACCTTAACAGTTACGTGTTTTTTTGACTTTTTGCGCACCCAGTAATGTTCATTGACAGCAACATCTACGTAAATCTTAAGAACAGCAATTTCGTATATTCACGCACAGTGAATTGAACAGTGCAAAAAATACAGTTTATTATATCAAAACATACAGTTTACTATGTTTTTTTGACTTTTGCTGCACCCAGACATGTTTCTTGAACGCAGCATCTAAAACTTAATTCATTATAAACAGCATATTTCTATATTTTACACACACAGGTGTAATAGTCGAAAAGTGCAAAAAAAGTACCGAGAGTGTATTATACTAAAACATAACAGAAACGATGTTTTATTTGACTTTTTTTGCGCTCACCCAGTACTGTTCATTACGCAGCTTCTACGTAAATCTTATAACAACAGCGAATTCGTATATATCAACCACAAGGTTAAATTGGAAAGGTTTGCGAAAAAATACAAGTTATTATAACAAGAACATAACAGTTTACCTTGTTTTTTCTGACTTTTGCGCACCCTGTTACTGTTCATTGACGCAGCATCTCCGAAAATCTTAGAAACAGTAATCAATTCTTAAATTTCACCCAGTGGATATTGAAAGGTGGCAAAAAATAACCATTTATTGATACCGAAAACATAACTAGATATTACGTGTTTATTGGAATTTTATTGCCCAGTCAGATTTTGTATAGAACACCCTATGCAGTTAAATTGTTGAATCCAGCAATTTCTAGTTTTTTATTACTGAGGGATATGATAATAGCTGAGTGATTTGCCGTCTTTTTAAGTAAGAGACTTTCCAAAACTATATCCATACCTGTTCTCAAGTTTTTTATATTACTCTGGACATGAGAGCGAAAGCAGGTTGGTCAGCGAGCAAAGAGGGGGGTAGACACATGGAGGTAGAGGTACGAGAGAAGGTGCTTCCTTCCAGTGCTTTTGGCAGACAGACACACGCATGTCCCAGCCGATCGTCAGTATTGCTAGGATTCCGTCAAGGCCGTCATATCGCTAGGAGTCAGGGGCCCTCTAGTTGAATCACGTAACAACAGTGCATGCGTCGCCACATTTTCTTGTACCTTCAGTGTTTTAATGCAAAAGACCTGCCATCTAGCATCTTACCTCTCGTGTCCTGCAGTTCACTTGTGCCACAAATGTTCGTCATCAGCTATAACAGGCATCCGTCATCCACAACATTGCATGCAGGACCCAAATGCGTCAACTCGTGTACCACACAACTTGTCTGGATAAACCATGTGTATAAGACCTCTTTGATGACAAAATGCGGTGGGGTCATAAGGCATGTTAAAAATGATCAAGAAGGAGATGATTTAGTTTCTGCACTAAGTACTGGCCCAGTTACTGATGCCAATCAGAGGAGGTGAAGGAAGCCGTCAAATCCGGCAAAAGATCCCTGGCGGGATTTCGGCAATACGCCTTGCAGTTGCCCCGGTTGCTTGATAGCCCGGCTTAGACTTCTGGTATGCAGAAAGTCCAGGAACCACCAAGTCGACTGTTAGAATGAATGATGATGTATGAATTTACTGACATTCGGGATTACATGCCTAGTTTCTTTTCCGCAAGAATTTGCTTTGCGAGTCCTGCTTCATAGTGGCACGAGAGAAAGACGAATGGGGTAGTCTGTCATTATCGGGTCCCGCCCACAAAAAGGGAGAAAAAGGGCGGTCTCCGCATGACAGAGTTCCGCTGATTTGGGATATGCCGCCAGCCACTCAGCGCAAAGAACCCCTGCTCTCTCGCTTATCTCCGTCAAAAAGGTCCGAGGACCGCACTAGCCTAAGTCCTCTCTTGGAGCAGAGCCTCTGATTCAACTCCACCGATGTCATATGCCGCCTTTTGTGCTCGTAAACTTCAGAAGATATAGGCAATGAACCTAAAGTGGGGTTAAACCACCAACAACATGTCTAGTCACATGCAGCGAATGTCATGAGGTTGAAATTGGAGGAACAAACTTGTCCAAAAAAGGGAGCCAGACCCGACGCCTGGGCCTCCAACCACTGTCAACAGCCCTCTGTCTCCGCCATCACTCCTCCGCACTGCCAACCACACCAAGCGTTCTCTCCGCTGTTTCCAAAGACTTCCCAGAGTCATGATCAGTGGATCAGCCTCCGCTTCAGCCTCCATCCCGTCGCCCGATGTAACCACTCATCACCTACCAGACAAGACTAGCCAACCGTAACCCCCCTTCCTCCATCCGTCAAACCCATTACCGCCAGTTTGACCACCTGCACGCCTGTACAGCGGCCAGGTCCTAGCAGTGCACTAGCATATCTGTCCTTCGCAGGATTTGGGAACAGAAGAAACACTTTAACCCAAACCATCCCAAAGCGACACAAAAGCCTGAATGGTCGGCATTGCCAGGCTTTTGGCCTATGGACAATGTGCCTTTTCCGTCTGTGCGATCACAGATGTGGGTTTTCCGCCAGCGTCATGGCCCTACGCCTCTGCCCCCTAATCACCAGCTGTCACGAGCAGGCATTTCTTTGCCGAAAAGCGTCCCTCGCCCCATGCCCTGCCAGCTACGTGTCTCAGTCTAAAATTACAAGCGCGTTGTCTATCATCTGTGTCCGGTAACAAGTCCAACTTCACTCACCGCTACTATCATGGGGACTAGTAAGAGCCCACGGCCAATGGCCTGCTATAATCCTACAGTGACGAGCTCAACTTGGATGATCTGGTTGGGTATGTTCTCTGGGGTGAGTACGGTTGGCTCTCAGTGTCTCGGTCGCACGCCTCTTCAAAAGCTGCAGGAGTTGGTGGCATGGGCTTTCTTTCCCCCAAGAGTCCTCTGTGGCATCACGTGCCCAGAGACACCATTGTCCGAGTTGAAATAATTCATCTTGTGGAGATCCTGTCCACTACACAGGTACAAGTGAGCTGTGGACGGGCTCTAAGCAACTGAGACCTGTTGATATTCGGTCTTTGGAGTTTCTTGGGTTGTACAAGAACCTAAAGTCCATAGGTGTCCAAGGTTGTTGCTATTAAAACGGGCGAGAATCTTGCTTGGCCGCCCTTAAGATCATGATAGGCAGGATATACATCCCTATGTGGCTCTGCCACATGATCTTCATAGAACCTATGTCGTCCAGAAATTTCTAAAGAGCTAACCCGTGTCTGGATCGCCTGCTAAGAAGGCTCGAGTCTGAGTTTCGCACTTCCGCCGTTCGCCGCACCCTGCTTTCATCCGCCTGCTGCGTTGCAGCGTCAATCTCGGCCTCCCCGTCAACCTCCCATTGTTGACGTGCAAGCTCGCACGCTGTGAAATCAGGCCTCCACACTGCGTACTCTGCGATTGGTGGTAATTGCAAGCAGCGACAAAGCCATTGTTTATGAGACTTGCATGTACGAATGACACAATTAGGGCCTGACAAGCAGAGCGTGTACGGACCTCGGGGTGTTTAACCAGCCCGGAGACGTGGAGTGCAGGTGAACACTTCTGCACCATCCTTGCCATTTTAGAAGATAGCCACTAATATGGTACAGGTGTCGGACAATAGCCGCGTGAAAAGCCCATGAGCATTGTGGGTGATCTTAGTTCTGGAAACGAACGTAGACACTCTGAAACAACAGTCCCGCCGTCGACGGAGTAGGAGACCCGGACACCAGTATGCGGACACGTGACCTTTCTCTCCGTCAAATCCACATGGCCCTACAGTTTCACACATTTCATCGGTCTTCATTAGGCATGGTTTCGGGGTCCAGACAGCTATGCAAGGTGCGCTCAGCTTCAGGGAGCATCATCTCAGGCAAGCCAGGGCCTGTGTTGAAGCTGTGCCGGAGGCAGCGGAGGGAGGAGGATGAGGATGTATTCCGTAGACACCGATTGTTACCGACGGTCCTGGGCCTTGGAAAGAGTTGCGCGACTTGAGGAGGAGGAGAGGAAGATGAGGAGATCAGTTTTGCTAATGCCAACTGCCACGATTGCCGCCTCGACCCAGAGCTTATGGGAAATCAATGGCTCCATCTCTCACATGAGTGCTGGTATGTCTCCATTCCTCCAAGCATGACTACCTGCAAGCATTAAAGGCCAGTCAAAATGAGACATCAGTTACTGGGTGAGTGCCAACTCCTTTCCTGGATCCCTCGGTACAAAACAAAAATCAGGCACGTTTCCTTTCACCCACTCCCAAAGTAGAAGTATTAAAATGACAGGAAATATGCTGACCTTCGGCTGATTGAGATCAATTCTTGGAGACATCTGTTGCGGTCTGCTTCATCACGTTCCCTTAAATGTGTCATCGGGTGGAAACAACATCAGCGACGTGACAGCAGTTGAGTGCCAAGTAGGCGTAGCGGCAAGCAGCAGGCAAGGTTATGGCAGAAGCCTTAAAGTGACCTGCCGGAGCAAATCTTGATATTTGACCCACCGGTCACCAACGATGCAAATAGCAGGTGGCCCACATATTCCAACACAGTAGCAGAGATCAGCTAATGATCATGGATGAGACACGACTATCTGCGTCTCAACCCGATGTTTTTGCAGTGTGTTATGCCGGACTCCAATAGAACTCTGGTATTCCAATAATGGACGAATGGCCACGAGCTGCCTCGTCACGCCATAGAGTTAGTTTCCTGTCCACAGTCCCGCGTCCTATATCTGAGTCGAGGAGACCTCATGCACAGCTGGAGAGGAGTCAACTTACAGACACAAATGGGTTGATTGTGGTTGTTGGGTTTATTTATTTTTTTTTGATGGTTCGCATATCCGGCTTCTTCCTACCAATAGATAATGTTTGAGGTTCGTGTTGACGTTTCATCAAGATGAATCAGGCATGGATCTCTGATGAGATTTTTGTGGCCCACCAATGTGCCTGAGGTACCTGATTAGTTTTGCCGTCTATCTTCACAATCCTTCAATTAACAGAAATGGATCTCTCTTTGAACAACTTTTTTTTAAAATGATCAATTTTTCTAACTGCAAACTTTTATTACTCTTTTTTCCTCCCAACAGATCATTTTCATGGATTTATCTGTTAGGAGACTGGTAAAAACAGCAGTTTCAATGACAACACCCGAGTATTCCATTTACACTCACTTTATCTTCATAGAAATGTTTTCGCATTGTCAATGGATTATGAGTGTCATGTTGCCTGTTAGATACAGCAATAATCATACTGGTCCCTTTGGAACAGAAATTTGTGACTTCTAGTGGCATTTCCTCTCCCTCACAATTTTTAAATAGGGGCTGAGAAGATCATATTTATAATTTGTTATCTGGGAGTCAATGTTGTCTGTGAGATACAAGCTATAATTAATGAGGTCCTTTTCGGAGACATAGAAATTTGTGGCTTCTAATGAGGCAATTCTCCCTCTACGAAATTTATTTTAACAGTAGGCTGAAGAAGTTCAATTTTATAATTTTTTGGGTCATTGCTGCATTTGACATGCAAGCAATGAACACAGATCCTATGTAATAAAAATAATGTTGTTTTTCTAAACCAGACATTAGTTTCGTCTTCACACATTGATCCAAAGTTGGCTCAAGGATCCCCATGCTTTGAATTTTTGGGGGCATTTTATGCTGTGAATGTGCAGCTATACTCTACAGGTCCTACTTCTAAAATGATGGTAGTCTAACAGACATTTTGAGTTCATCACAATTGACCAAAAGTGGTCTCAAGGGTCATAGCTTATGAGAATTATTTGGAGGTGCATTATGAGCTGTGACATCATCTATACCACAGGTCTAGTATCCTAAAAATGTTTTAGTTTCTAACATGACATTTGTTCTTCACAAATGATCAATACGTGGCTCAAAGGGTCCAATTCTTTGAATGTTTGAGGGGCATTTGTGGCTTGACATTTGCATCTATACTACAGTCCTCATTCAACACTAAAATGTTTGTTTTCCTAAGCAGATCCTTTGTTCTTCACAATGTGACCAAAGAGTTGGCTCAAGGGTCATGCATTGAATTTTTGGTGGTGCATTTTTAGCTTTGTGACATGCGAGCTATACACCTGAGTCCTATTTCTAACAAAATGTTGTTTCTAACAGACATATTGAGTTCTTCACAATTTGACCAAAGTGGCTCAGGGGTTCATGCTTTTGAATTTTTGGTGGCATTTCGTGAGCTGTGACATGCAGCTATACAAACAGGTCCTATACTAAAAAATGTTTTTGTCTCTAACAGACTTTTTTTCTGCAACATTGTCTCAAAGAGTGGCTCAAGGGTGATGGTTGCGCTGTTACAGTAAACAGGAATAGGTAGTGAGACACTGTTAATGACACATATTGCAAAATGACCTTGATTTATTGTAGCAAGATCTTTAACATAGTTCTATCATCCCGTATTGGACAACCCATTTTTATATTACACAATGAAAAAAAGAGAAACAAATGACACTTGTGGAGGGAATTCCATCCCATTTTAATAAAAAAATGTGTTTTTCCTATGAATTAAAGTAACAAAGAATTAACATATTGCATTTACACAAAATGCTGTATAAAAAAAATTCCTCTTGAATTGTTCCAGAGGGAGGTAACATGAAAATCTTGACCAGATGCAGTTATTCAGTTAAACTAATGGGAGATGTAATGTGAGACAACAGACTCAGAGAACAAAGAGTATATACAAGAGACCGATTTCCACCAGCACGTTGATAGTATAAATGAAAAAAGAATGCAAGGATAAAGGCACCTGGTTATGTGGTTTATGGTGTAACAGGAGCGTTAACCACCAGTATTTTTTCTCTCCAAGTTGATAGCTACAATTGGTCCACAACTCATTGACGGAGGGGCAAGCGTTCTATTCTGTTACCCAGAGTATCTTTACTGTGTACAGAGGAACGGCGCGATTCTCACAATTCCCGCTTCCGCACTTCTTGCTTCGAGCACGACAGTCTTATTTAACGAGTTCTGACTTTTGATGGGAATGCGTCAATCAGTGGATCATTTATATACCTTCGTGTTTAGATCGATACTTGGACGCTCAGCCAGTGCTTTACACCGCACCCACGTAACTTGCCGGTCCCTGGGTCATGACTGTGGCCCAGTTACAGGTTATAGTCAAATGTCCAGTGAATACTATACCCCCGCCACAAAACCCACTCCTCACCACAGACACACAGTCAAGGTCACAAATGCTCGCAACGTAGAAAGACTTCCTTTTTACCGCACTATTTAAACTGTAGGGAGGGTCATGCATTTTATGGGGCCCATGCATGTGGGCCAGGACATTTATAGTTCAATGTCCAGTGAAACTAAAATGGTTGGTTTGAAAGACTCCTTTTTTTTCCGTCACTTATTTAAATGTGGGGGGGTCATGCAGGGTTTGAGGGCCTCTATTCTAAGGTGAGTGAGCCCAGCGACAGGTATATGTCAATGTCCCAGGTGTGAGGATACTAAAATTGTGGTTGAGAAGACTCCTTTTTCCGTCACTTTTAATGTGGGGGTCCATTCAGGTTTGGGCTCATTGCGTGGCCCAGGACAGTGGATAGTCAATGTCCAGGTGAAACTAGAAATGGGGTTGGAAAGACTCCGTTTTTTCCCGTCACTTTTTAAATGTGGGGTCATGCAGATTGGGGCTCATGCTGCGGTCCAGGACATGGATGATTCAATGTCCAGCTATCAAGTAACATGATGGTTCATATCATACGCCTTCTGGCACTTTTTAATTTTGTTGTGATGCAGGTTTAAGGTCAGGCTGGATGGTACATAGACAGTGGATAGTAAATGGTCTGTGACTTTTTACTGTGACTTTTATAACCAAAGTGTGTATGCCTAAGATGAAAGGACGTATCCATTTGACTGTTTGGATGTTAATTTCAGCTTCTCCAGCCTGTTTGGGTGTAATAATGAAGGTTTTTGTTGCTCTCCCATAACTTTAATGGTAAATCGCGCATAATCGATGCTCACTATCGAAAAACCTTATCGATAGCGGCCGACTATCGACTATCGATCGATCTCGATAGCCAATGCAATCGCTCAACACTAGTGTTCAATACTTTTTCCTTGTGTCATTTCTCATTATTACACATAAATTAGCTTATGGACATCTATGGTTTGAGTTCTTTGCCTGTGTGGATTGGAAGGGTTGTTACTGACATCTGGTGAGAATTTCATGTCAGTAGCACCTTTAGAAATCTGTTTACTTTGAAAATCGGTGATGTTTTCAATACTTATTTCATCTGCTGTATATACTTTTCCTCCAGTAGGTAGGTAGGTACATAGGTCCCTCCCCATTAGATTGGTAGGGATATAGGGCCCCCAATAGGTTGGAAGGAATATAGGTCCTCTCAGTAGGTTGGTAGGGCTGTAAGCCTCTGATTAAAAAAAAAATATATACCACTCCACATTTCCCTGATGAAAAACTCGCTCCACCATTTGTCCCCACATAGACGGTGTGTTGTCATCATGCTGCGCAGGTGACATCCTTAGCTCCCTGTGCCGTATATTCTGGTGGATCACAAATCTGCTTGCAACCCACCGGAGTGCTTCACAGGGCAGGATACTTTCGCTTTCTGCTCCGTGGTAGCTTTTAAAAGACCACCGCAGGTCCGGTGCTTCGGGCAAACTGAAGCCTGAAGGCAGATTGAAAGTTCTGGACAGCGGCAATTTTACCTATATATAGTAGAATAGTATAGTATATACTGTATATAGATTACATTTATGTAAATATTGTATTATATCTTTTCATGGGACAACACGGAAGATATTACACTTTGATACAATGTAAAGCAGTCAGTGTACAGCTTGTATAACAGTGTCAATTTGCTGTGCCCTCAAAATAACGCAACACACATCAATGTCTAAACCACTGGCAACAAAAGTGAGTACACCCTTAAGTGAAAATGCAGAAATTGTGTCCAAAATGTCAATATTTTGTGTGGCCGCCATTATTTCCCATTGATGACTGTGTGTTGAGTTATTTTGAGGGCACCAAATTTACACTGTTATACAAGCTGTACACTGACTACTTGCTATGAGTAAGGGCGTGCATTGTTTGGAGCCCGAAACGCGTTAGCATTTTTCTCCCGCTATGCCTCTGTGACTGTTCACTATACACTGCATAAACTGGTGAGTGCTTTTCTCAGAAGCAGATTTTAAATGTGATATAATAAAATGTTTGCAATATTTTATATGCTACTATTTTTTGCGTGCTGGATATTTTCAAACAAGCTGTGACACTGACTACTTTACATGGTATCAAAGTGTCATATCTTCAGTGTTGTCCCATGAAAAGATGTAATGCAATATTCACAGAAATGTGAGGGGTGTACCTACTTTTGTATGTAAATATATAAACAGTGCTCCCTCAAGTTAAAAGTAGTAGCGTGAAATCAAAAATGTAAGAATGAAAGGGAGGGGAGTTTTCTTTCTCTGCAACGTGAGTGTAATGTAGTCTAGAAACTGCACTGATATATTAATATATAAAATATATATATATATATATCTATATAAAATATATACAATATATCTATTTATAAAACATATTTAACAATATAAAATATAAATCTATTTTATAAATTATATATATATCTATATTTTTATATAATATATATATATAATATAAATATATATATAAAATATATATATATTATATATATATATAATAACAGGGAGAGAATTCAACACATTGTTTAGATATTCAGGATGCAGCCTAATTGTATTACTCTACCTAAGACTCTTTTTTACGTTCTCCACAAGATGACTTCACTTAGATATTTTGTTAAACTTTTGCAGAGATTTGGACACTGTAGAAATTGCTTGTTTTAAACAAACAAACAAAAAAAGCGTGAAGAATAAGAATCAGCGAGCAGCCATATCTCTTAATAGGGAACAGTAGCGAGGTTGAAAGTGTGTGCACAGGGAGCAGGAATGGTAAACACTGAGGCATATGTGCAATGTCAGGACTGACCCTTGCGGCTTCAGTAGCACATGAAATGAAGTCTGAAGCTACTGGCTGGCAGTATGGTCAGTATCAACATTCTTCATACCGTCACAGCTGACTCTTTTGTCTTGAATTAGAGCTCAAGTAGAAATGTTTACACACTGGATATTGTTGAATGAACACACAATTTATGTGCATGGCTTTTTAAGCTACTCGAGGATGAACTTAATTTTCTAGCATTCAAGTCATTGTCCACTCCATTTTTTCTGCTACTGGGACCTCCAACGATTGTCTATAAAGGGAATGTGTCATCAAAAATGACTTATTGTTTAACTCACATTTTTATGTTAAACACATTTTTTAACAATTTTTTTTTTTTTTTTTAGTTTTCCATATCACTTTCAATATTTTTTAATAATTCTTAAGTCCTGCAGTTTTCACTTTGGCCACTAAGCCTAATAATAGTAGGACACTTCCTGTTCTGTAGAGAAAGATTCTCAGTTGTCTGCTCATTATCAGCACAGAGAGGATCAAACTGAAAGGAGACACCAGTGTGAATAGATAATACAGGATCCACCAGGAGGAGATAATCACAGTTCACCCTTTCACCTCCCTATAGAAGTGAATGGGACTGATTCAGTCTTAAAGGGGTTGTAGCATTTCATTAAATGGTCTTCAGAATAAGGGGACAGTGAAAATAAGCAACTTTGCAGTTGGATGTCATTTGCCAAGCTGTCTTGTTTGCACAGTCTGCCTTATCTTCGTTTTGTGTAAACAATGTTCCCCAGTGCCGGTCGGATTCCACCTCCTTGCATTTCATTGGCTGACGGCTCTACTAATTTACATTCTGTCTGACCCCGGGTCGTATTCACAGGAGCGTGCATTCCTGCATCTGTCACTCAGAATAAGGGGCCGGCAACATTTCACTCTGCACAGCCAGCAGCTCCACAGTAACACTGCAGCTGCTTCTACAATCAGAAAACAGCAGAATTGTGCTCGGTGCCTAATGCTCCTGCATAGAAGGGAGACAGATCTGTGCTGCTCTGCATGAGTTCATAGAAGACTGGATTCAACTGAACTGCAACAAACCTCCAGCTGTGAGAGGAGAAGAGATCAGTGCTCTGAGTTCATAGAAGGCTGTCTTGACTAAATGCTGGCCAGTGTTATGTAAATAAGACTCCACAAGGCGCGGCACGCCACAGTGCCATGTGGGGGGTGGGGGCTTGAAAACACTGACTGGGGAGAGAGCATGAACAGTGAAGGGGGAGGATGATGTCATCCCCCTTCAGTTAAGAAACACCCAGCTGGGAACTGAGAAAATCAAGCTACAAGATAACAGCCGAACTGATGAAGCGATACATCCCCTTTAAGGCTCCTATGTGCATGAAGCTACTGTAAAGCATCTCTCTGACTGCTGTTAAAGCAGTGCAAACAAGGCCCAATGGCCAAAGTGAAAACTGCAAGACTTAAAGGGGTGTTATCGTTTGAGCTGTTTGGGCTGTTCAGCTAATTTTATCAGATTGAGTTTGAAATCCAGGGGCGTGTCTCTCCTGTCAGCAGGCGTGTCTCTCCTCCCAGGAGGGGTGTCTCCCCTCACTGAAGAACTCTGACATCATTTTGTATGAAGCAGGGGATGCAGAAGGTTGTCTGGATATAACAGCTCTGTAGCCTCCTGCCTGCTTATGTCTGCAGCCTTGAGGCTCCAAACTCCAGCAAGCACCTGTCATATGTCTTAGTTTACACACAAATGACGCTGAAAGCCAACAGCTTTAATGTCTAGTGGTGTTCACCCAAATTGTACTGACAACAGGCAGAGACCTTTACTCAACTACAAGGACAAATGTCAGCTTCAAGTAAAGATCTCTGCTTGCTGTCAGTGACATGTGAGTGAAAATAATGGGGGTAGAAGCAATCAGATTTGAGAGAAGGCCCTGCTCAGCTTATAACTAACTTGGGCTGTTGGTGCCACGGTAGATCAGTGAGCAGTGATAGAGTATTGCTTTTACAACGAAGGGGTTTGGAGTTCTAGTCCCCTCACAGAGTATATTTTTTCCCCCCTAAATTCTACACATATGTAGAGAGACCTAAGATATATATGTCAATCTCTATAATGATATATATACACATACATACATAGCTCCCCTATATCATGTCTCATCCCCCAGAATATATGCATTGTATCACATATGTTGGAAGTGCTTGGTGTGACTACTGTGACAATGGGACACTATATAGGGGAGCTTTGTGTGTGTATATGAATAAAATTATAGATGTCTACACATATATTTTCATATATTTACATGTGTACAATTTATAAAAGAAAAAGAAAAAATACTGATGGGACTTGAACTCCCAACCTTTATCTTGCAGAGTGGATCAGCTAAGCACTGCACTATACATGCAGCTTATGCAGACACAGTGTTGAATCCTTATGTTATACACTACAAATGATGACGTCATAAGGAGGCGGGGCTTGCATTAGCCCTGAGGAACAGAACGCCCTCTTTTCAAAGTAGCAGCTTAAGGACTGGACCTGTGAGGAGGTGAAACAACCTCTTGGCAAAAGCCCTTTAAACAGGCAGTAATTGCCCAGATCATTCACCTAGAGCTGGGAGATGTGTATAGAGGCAGCAGACCTTGGTTTCATTATCAATTTTAACAGCTCAGAGGGGAGTAAACACAGAGTGTGCAGGCAGCCAATCACAGTGCAGGGGGCGTGGCCGGGGCATTTCCTGTCTAGGGGCGTATCCCAACAGGCTGAATGAAATGTCAGCCAGCCAATCACAGTGCAGGGGCGTGTCTAGGGAATCGACCAGGGGGCGTTCCGACCAGCAACAGAGCAACAGCAGAAACAGAATACAGATTTACAGAGAAGCTGATATCTGCTAAACCAAGTGACAGAGGTAATGCAACCCAATTGTCCCCATAATCTGAGACATGATCTTTGTAACGATAAAATCCCTTTAAGAATTATTAAAATATGTTGAAAGTGATATGAAAAATTAAGAAAAAAACACAGCCAAAAATTCCTTGAACATGTGTTTAACATAAAAATGGGACTTAGACAATTAGTCATTTTTTGATGACACATTCCCTTTAATATAGTGACCTCGCATCAAGTGTTCATTTCATCTGCAGCACCCCCGCAGGGGATAGAAAGCATTGCATGCATCCTACTGAAAGAGATCAGCTGTCCATGTAATATATGAACATGTCATGTCATCCAGAGCTAGAGATGCATTTTGAAGTTGTTCTCTACACTGGGTTTTCGGAGGATCCTCTCTCTTACTTTTCTTAAGCAGAAAATCCTGAATATTAAAGTCTGTGGGCAGTGCCTGAGGAGCAGTCACCTAGTGAAGCCTTCAATTCTACTACACACAGACAACAGATGAAGTTGTCATTAGAGCAGATTACCTGTTATTACAGTCAACACTTTTAACCCTCATCCATCACGCAGTGACATGAACACTACTAGCCTAGGGTACTCTGTGTCTACCCTTGCCATACTATAGAATAGCATAATAAACATTAGGCTTATGCTACGACCAAATTGAGACACAATATCCCCCCCTTTACGCCCCCAAATCTGAGTATCACATGCGAACTCTCACACTGCAAAGAAACTCAGTATTCATGGATCAAATCCCTTTTAAGAACCAATGGGACTGATTTGGGTTGTAGCATCACTCAAGCCCTTCAAGTTCAACCTTTTATTGGTGATTTCCCATCTGGATTGTTAAAAACGAAATCCGTTGTGAAGAAAGTAGCAGCAAACTGCAGGACATTTCAAAGATTTCATCTGCACCTTCCCCAAAATTTCCAATAGAAACTGAACCGCAAGCAAGTCAATTTGTGTAGCGTATGGTTGCAGATTGTTCGCTATAATCTGGAACTATCCCTGTGGCTACAGATTTTGGTGCAGGGATTTGCAGATCTGCAACTAAATCTGCAACAGATTTTAAATGAATGTTTTTTATTTTCTTTGAATTGAGACAAAAAAATCAGGTGGCAAATCTGTTTAAAATCTGCACCTTAATCTGCATAACTCAGTGCAGATTAGCTGTTGCTTATTTCTTTGTAGACTTTGGTGGATATTCTGCCGAAATTTCCACTGCAAATGTATAAATTTACCCTTCACAAATATTTCAGGTAAAGCCTAGATTCTAATTCTGTGGTATCTTTTCCCTAGGGGCGCCTGCCATGTTTCGAGAGGATTTTTCCATTACATCCATGATGCAGTAGTCAGGTGCACGTATGTGGTAGGTGTATGATATGACAGATTTGAGGGCCTACCCATTGTGTGCTGGGAGCAGCAGTGAGCAGGTGAGGAAGAACCACAGCAGCAGGATCTCGGCAAGTTTTACTGAAGGTGCGTAACTTTAGGGAATGCAGTTAAACAATCACATTAGGATACATTTTCTCTTATTTCTATCCTGGCTGCAATCGTTCTTGTTGTAGTTGCCTGCAGAAAAGCATGGACTGCCCATCCTTTTCCTGGATATCTTTCAGGCCCAACAACTAAGGTGTTCATTAACACTGGTAAACATAGTATAGGGGTTCCCCGTTCCCCCAGTAATAGTGGACTTGGCTATTGGCTACACAGATTGTCTCTCAATCTTCTTCTTTTCTCCACTATCTGTCTGCCTTTTCCTCTTTCTCTATGGCTTGGACCTCTGTGAGTATCTTTTCCCAGGCCTGGTGTCACTGGCCTGTGCCTGCCCCTGCTTCACTGCCGGCTAGTGAGCAGGTGACCCCTTAAGCTAGGAAAACTTAATAACTGGATACTGTTTCTCTAAAACTACTCTCTTGACTAGCCTAAAATGACATATCCCTTAAATACTAGCAGTCCCTCCCTTCTCAGGGTCCTCTTGTTTACTCCTCCTGATTGGCTGCCGGCGATACATGTTGTTGGTGCTTAAAGCACCTATATCTTGGATGAAGTGCATAGTTATCATCATCAATAAAATAAATACATATAGTGTAAGACCACTTGTAGGTCTTTGCCAAGTGAATGCACCCCCACTTTTCAGACAAGGTTTTTACATTGATTTGGACACTGAAAATTCTGCATCCAAATCAGCTGTGCGAACATACCCTTTAGAATAATTATGTGTCATTCATTGTTAATCTAATTACAACCTCTAGTGCCCTCTGTCATAAAATTAGCATCAAACTCTGATATGAATGCAGGTATAGTATCCACCATTACTACCTCTTGGGTTAGAGAATTCCACAGTTTACTACTCTAACTGTAAAGAATCCTTTTCTTTATTGATATATGACTCTTTGACTCCCCAAGCTCTTACCACAGTCAGAAAGATATGAGGGCCGTTGGCCAGTATCCTCCAGACCATGTTGAATCTTTCACATCCTTTTTATAAATGCATAGTCTTGCTGGATCATGTCATGTCTACCAGGAGGATTAGTGATCTGTACTATGGAGGGATGTTTGGGCACATCGGTTGTCTTGACCCACAGACATTTCTATGCAGCATAGCCCTTGTTATATAAGACATGGGGGGGACTCTAACAGAAGCAAGGAGTAAATATTCAGTTTCATTTTAATACACGGCTCACATTTCCACCTTACTTACTACTTTCTTCTGTTTAATCACTGAAGTGTGAACAGTGCTATTTAGGAACCGTGACATTTCCGGGCAGTTGAAGCATGACTCCTTGGCATAAAAACATTTTCTGTAAATTTCAAGTGCAGAAAAGCAAATAAGTCTGAAGACCTCATCACATCATATTTCTCCACATAAACCTCTATATCACAAGCGCTGCCGAGCGCCAGCTCATGTTCACATTAAAAACTGTGACGTGCTACCAAGTACACAGGACAGAACGCGAAACCTTTCCCACTGACATGTTTACAGTGTGTCGTAGGCGGCTGGTTTACTCGGGATTGAACCGTCTGCTTTGAGTTGTGCAATTCACTTAGATTACGCCATTTATTGTAAATTGGTATCGGACACAGAAGTTTGTCATATCGCTATCATGTAGCAGGAAGAAGGAAGCTTTAGCAATGCGCAAAAAAACACAATCTTAATTTTCCATGGTTCTTGGAAAGAATTTTCTTTTCGCAGCAGACTTTAAGGGGTTGTCTAGCTACAAAGAATCGCTTTCAAAATGTAGGGAACACAAAATAAAGACATTTTCCAAATATATTGCTTTGTTCATCTGTTTTTGTTAAGGAACTACAAGTGAATTAATGACCTCCTTGGCTATTTCTGTTCCCTCAGTGACCGACCTGTAAACATCTCTCCCCCCTGCTGTTTGTTCTATGTGATAGCAGTGAGTGATGTCATCACACAGGTCGCGGCAGCTCTGTGCTGGCCAGCAGTAAAAAGCTTGATTTATCTCAAGTAAACAGCTCTAATTAGGGCTTTTGTTTGAGGGATCAGATAAAAACTCTTGCTAGCAGTTCTGGAGAGCTTCTGAGCTAACTTAAAATAATAAGCAGAATGAAAACACAGAGTTGAATATGCCACATAGCTGTATGCTAATTACAGTCAGTCTGACCAGGAAGTGACAAGAGTATTTCATTCATGCATCCTATGAAACTCTTTAGGGAGACAACCCTTTTAAATTATACTCGCCAACTTTCCAGCTCCTTCCGAGAATCTACTGGGTGACAAAAGAGAAGGGGTTTATATCAACGCCACCTGAAAGAGACCATTTTAGGGACATCCCCAAGTGGGTTGGGGGATCTTAGGGGTGGGGTTTAAAGGGGTTGTATCATTACATTAAATGGTCTTCAGAATAATGGGACAGTGAAAACTAGCAACTTTGCAATTGGATGTCGTTTGCAAAGCTGTCTTATTTTCACAGTCTGCCTTAGCTTCGTTTTCTGTAAACACTGTTCCCCAGTGCTGGTTGGATCCCACCTCCTTTCATTTCATTGGCTGACTGCTCTACTAATTTACATTCTGTCTGGCCACCGGAGGTATTCACGGGAGCGTGCATTCCTGCCTCTCTCACCCAGAATAAGGGGCAGGCAACATTTCACTCTGCACAGACAGCAGCTACACAGGTACCCTGAAGCTGCTTCTACAATCAGAAAACAGCAGAATTGGGCTCAGTTCCTAATGCTGCTGCATGTAAATATAGAAAGAAGACAGATTTGTGCTACTCTGGATGAGTTCATAGAAGACTGGATTCAACTGTAACAAACCTCCAGCTGTGAGATGAAAGAGATCAGTGCTCTGAGATCATAGAAGACTGTCTAGACTGAATGCAGGCCTGTGCTATGTAAACAGCTCATACAAAATAGGACTGCATAGGGAGAGGAACGACAAAGTGACATGTGGACTCAGAGAGGGGGGGGAGCACACTGATTCGGGAGCGAGCATGAACAGTGAAGGGGGGGATGACATCATCCCCCTTCAGTTAAGAAACACCCAGCTGGGAGGGGAAGAAACGTCCTTGGATTTGAAGAGCTGAGAAGCTGAGAGTACAATGAAACACTCGAACTGATGAAGCGATACATCCCCTTTAAGTCTTGTGAATTAACAATTTTAAAGATTGACAAATATGCCTTAAAGGTTATTCCTATCTCACAATAGTTTAATTAGTAAAAAATAAGCATTTAAAAAAACTACATGTTATTTATAAAAGTTCTTGTTTGACCTTGTCTCGTCTTACGTTCCCCTTTGTTGTGTATTGCTCATTGCCTGGTCAAGCTGTCGGAAATGCACATTTCTGAGCATACGTGTATGCTCCTGGTCTGGCAACAGCAATGGTACAATGTTTGTGTATAGAAAACCGCTCCAGGGCATACACGAAAGCCCTGAACCCGATCTTTGTAACAACCCAGCACCTGGACTGAACTCTTCACTAAGGATTGGGAGCGTGCATGTTTAGGGAAGCGGCACAATGATGTCCATGAGTGCTGCTTGCCTGAAATGCCAATCAACATATAAAGACAGACCCTATTCAGTCACAACCACAGCATTGTGGGGCTTAGGTAAACCTCGAAATGGAAAACTCCTTTTCCATTTCGTGTTATCTTCACCTTGAGGAATGGACCACGTCTAAGATGAAACCGCTATTTCAGCCATTTTCAAAACTATGTGAAAATTACTGAAAAACCTCCTCACATTTTACAATATAAAGCAGATAGATACAAGTCTTCCATCTGCTATATCAGCCATTCCTTTATTTTTTTTTTGTTCAATTCAAACAGGGCTTACTTACCTCCCTGTGCCCCTGCCTCCACCATTCACACATAGATTCTCATCTTTATCCACTACCTGGTAACAGGTCTCAACACATAGGAAACGGCTGAATACGCCTGATCAGCACTCAGCATTGACTTTGGTGGGTCACCGTTATTGCCACTGATTGGCTGAACAAGCATTTCCTGTGTTGAAATTAGGTAGCAGGAAATGGAAATCAGTGGGGATCTAGATTGTGTTGGAACAGTAGCTGTGGGGCAGTAGGAAGAACTGACCCTTTAAAGCAGGCACCATAAAAACTGCGGCCCTCCAGCTGTTGGGAAACTACAACTCCCATCATTCCCACTATTATAGATGATATAAATGCATGATGGGAGTTGTAGTTTCCCAACAGCTGGAGGGCCGCAGTTTGAGGATGCCTGCTTTAAAGTATAAAAAATGATTGCGAGGTCAAGTCATTGAGTAGCCCAATGACAAATGGATGACATTAGACCATTCTTCTAGATTAATGGCTTAGATTAATGGTTAGATTCTTCTAGATTAATGGTTTAGATTAATGGTTCTTCTACAGTAGATTAATGGTTTAGATGGACATGATGACAAGAGAGAATTGGGCCAACAGTATGTTCATTTTCTAGGCACGTGACCATGTCATGGCTCCATATCTCCAACCATATGAAGGTTAATTAATTGGTTCTAGGGGAGAATACCTCCTTAAAAAGTTATTTCCATCATGCTACTCTCGTTCCAGGCTTGGTCTGTGGCGGCTGCAGAGAGTGGAGAGGTTGCTGCACATGCACGGCTCTCTTCATTCCTTTCTATGGGAGTTCTGTTTACAGGAGCGCATGTGCTTGGCTGTTGAGGTTACTACATGTACAGTCAGCTCTCAATTTCCTGTCATCGGCACAGACAAGGCCTAGAACAGAAGTAGCGGTGCTATATAGAACCACAGGGACACTGAGTAATGCTACACAGCTCCCAATACATGGCTTTGCCCAGAGCTATGATTTGAAGCTCCTGGGCCCTCCACCTATGATGTGCCATGTATTATACTGGTGATACTGGTGTCTTCTTTTGTGACAGAGTGGGCTCTTGCCACCCTAACTTGGTTGTCACTACTGCCTCTTCTCACAGGGCCATCTTTTCCATTGGGCACACCAGGTAGTTGCCCTGGGGCCCCACAGGCATAGGGGTTCTTAAGTGGTGAATGTATGTCCTGGAAATTAAGGACATATCCCCTAAAACCATGGGTCTTTGCTTCTTATTTAACGGTGCGTGTTCTTAGGAAGTGAAAACAGTTAAAAACCATGGTGGAGCAGGGAGCCATAGGCTCCCTGCCGGGTCAATTAGTCTCATATGCAGCAGGCTGCCTACGAGATGTCAGCATGGTGCCCCAACATAGGCTCTGTGATGATATTGGGATGCTTAGGAGTTTTTTTTTTTTTAGAGACATAGCCTCATGGGGTGTCACATTTGGACACATGGCTTGGGGTGATGTCATGTATTTGGTAAGGGACCACTGCATGACTATACCCAGGGCCCATAATGGGGTTAAGGCGCCCTGTTCTCACCCCATAGCTCCTGGCTTTGCCTATCGAAGCTTTATTGAAAAATAATGGTGCTCCCCTTTAGCACAGCGGCTGTTTTGTCCATAGACCTCGGTTGGAAAATGTATATAACAATCTATCCCACATAATGGAAACATTTAGTGGTTTTTATTTTCTTTATTTTCTTTACGCTTGCAACCTAAGACACCAGGTTCCATTATTGCACTTAAACTGCTCTCACCCTAATAAACGGCAATACATAGACAAGTGCTGTTTGTTATGCTGATCCAATTTAATCAATTGATTGATATGTTCTCTTATTTAAAGCAAATATACTTTGGTAACGTGAGAAGGTGTCACCTCATCAACATAAAGATGATAGCAGATAAATTACATTACAGTCATATTCAACCATTGCAAAGCTCGGCACTAATGGCACTTCTCTGTGTTTGTTTTAGAGTAGGTCACATATAATCTATTCCCAGTCAAAGACTTTACACAAATACGCTGCATTAAGACAAGTATTAGATAACATCACTCTTTCCAAAGACATTGGCTGCAGGTGAGCGCGGGGTCTGCTTTATATCACTCGGGATCAGCTCTTACAAGACTTGTGTGTTCCTAATTATACATTTCAATGCAAATAATGGTTGTGGAGATTAATTGCTTTGATACATCAAGTAGCTCAAGTGTATTACCAGACTCCAGTGTATAAAAGCACATGTGGGTGGCTTGGGATATCTAATACCGCATATACACAACGTTTGCATGCATTCATACAGTCCACGACTCATAACATTGAAAATTCTCTATCAAGGGATCTTCTTCCACAAGCAGCACCACCCTTGGCCATTGGTGCTGTCTGCTATTGAAACCCAACCCCATTCCAGTGAATGAGGCTAAGCTGCAATTCCAGAAGCAGCCAATGGAAGAGAGGGGCGCTATTACTGGGAGAAAATAGCCATGTTATACTTATACAGCTCCTTTAACCCCTTGATGACTTCTGTTGTAAATATGCCACCCTAGGAACCTGTGCTTACTGGTTGCTATGTGATTGTGTCTATGCCATGTTTGGCAGATAGGTTCTTAGGGCCACATGTTTGTGACAGATGCTATCAAAAGGTTAATGATGCTGTAAGTATAGAAAAACATGGGTAATTTAATCTTCCATTGCTACACTCCTCCAGTTACTTACAGGGAATGGGTAGTTGTGATTGACTGCAGCCATCCATGTCAAGTTCTGGAACAGGAGAAAAGTCTTACAATCAGCGGCCCCTGGAGATCACAGCTTCACAATGGAGGGGGCATATTTAATCCATGATCACCAGGGTTTAGGATTTTAGGGACAACCTTAAGCTTAACAAAATGCTGACCTGAGATCATCCCTTTTACATTCACAATTTTTTTATATATATATATATATATAATATATATATATAATATATATATATAAATATATATATTCAAGAGCATTACAGTATAATAAAAGCTTACATTAAACAGTGAAAGTAGCAAAAGGCAAATCAAAGGAACAAAGTTCAATCCCTTAAAGCGGTGTTCTCACCATGCTGTTTCACAGAGCCTAGTGTTCACAGCCAGCTTCAGGCTGTGGGTGGTTATACATCAATGATGACATATCAGCTCTGCTATTCCTAATTGAGCCTGTTAGAGGGGTATTGGTAATTGAGAGATTTTAAAAGCAGGGCAGAAGGCTATAGAACTCTAATCTATCTATCTAATATCTATCTATCTATCTATCTATATATCTATCTATCTATCTATAATCTATCTTCATATCTATCTCATATCTAAAGTTGAAACCAGAAGTTTCACTCTAAAAAGACCATTGCATTTTTCTACTGACATGAAATAAATAAACCTAAGGCCCCGTCACACGGCTTATTGCCGACGATTGGCGCGTTCGCTCCAGAATGCTTCATACGGCGCCAACCTCGGAGTATTAGTAATACTGTTCATAGAGAACAGTGATTCCACGCTCCCCCCGCTCGGCAATCCCCGCGGGGGAGAAATGACATGCACTTATTACGGCGCGGACGCGCCGTAAACAATGCATTGTCTAATGGGGCCGGAGCGGCGCCCCGCCGACTCCGCCCCGCCCCTCCCGCCCCGTATCACGGCGGATTGTCCCTCAATACGGCGCACAAATCCGTCGAATAGCCGTGGAACGGGCCTAACGTTAGTCCAATAGAACCAAAATTATTTATATTTACCAATGCCAAATAATGATAGAGAGAATTTTTAAGGCACTTTATTATTTCTGCAAGTCACAAGTTTCCATACATTTCATTAGTATTTGGTAGCACTACCTTAAACTGATAACTGGGTCAAATGTCTGGATCTCCACAAGCTTCTCACATAGTTGGTGGGAATTTTGGCCCATTCCTCCTGACAGAACGGTAACGAGCCATGTTTAGTCACCTTGCTCACACCTGCCTTTTCAGCTTTGCCCGTAAATTTTCACTAGGAATGAGATCAGGGCGTTGTGACTTGGTTATCCTTAAGACACTTAGGCGACATGCATGAAATTTGGTGTGCGAACGCTAAATTTCATGCGCATAATACTGGCACAGAATGCGCCTGATTTATGAACCCGGTCTATCGCGGGTCATCAATCCGGCGCCTTCTAGTGCTTGTACGACAGTTCTGGCTCCGGTAAACCACTTTGAAAGTGCTCTACCTGTGCCAGCTGTAATATGCTTAGAAGTACAGTAGCGAAGCTAAAAATATATAGCTTCGTACAGTTTTAGTGCGCCCGCCTCCCACATGTATCGAACGGGGCTGCGCTGGATATCGGGCTTAAAAGACGCCAGATATCTGGCGCAGCCCCATTCATACGTGTCACCCTTTGTAACCATTTTTTCAGTATGCATCGGGTCATTGTCCATTTGGAAGACCCATTTCCGCCCAAGCTATAATTTCCTGGCTGATGTCTTGAGATGTTGCTTCAGAATTGCCACATAATCTTCTTTCCTCAAGATGCCATCTATTTTGTGAAGTGCACTAGTCCCTCCTGCAGCAAAACAACTCCACAACATTATGCTGCCACCCTCGTGTTTCACAGTTGGGAAAATTCTTCCAAGCTTTTCCCTTTTTCCTCCAAACATAACAATGGTCATTATGACCAAAAAGTTTTATCAGACCACAGGGCATGTCTTCAAAAATGTAGGTCTTTGTTCCTGTGTGCATTTGCAAACATTAATCTGGCTTTTATATGTTTCTTTTGGAGTAATGGCTTCTTCCTGGCAGAGTGGCCTTTAGCCCATGTTGATACAGTACTCGTTTCACTGTGGATATTGACACAATCTTACCAGCTTCCACTAGAATCTTCACAAGGTATTTTGCTTTTGTTCTTGGGTTGATATGCACATGTTGGACCAAAGCATGTTCATCTCTGAGACACAGTCTCCTTCCTGAGCAGTATGATGGCTGGATATTCCCATCTTGTTTGTACTCGCATATAATTGTTTGTACAGATGAACGAGGCACCTTCAAGTATCTGGAAATTGCACTCAGTGATGATCCAGACTTGTTCAAGTCCACAATTTTCTTCTTGATATTTTGGCTAATTTCTTTAGACTTTCCCAGTATGTGAGACACAGAAGCAGTGTGTTTCTGGTGTGATTAAAATACATCCACGGGTGTGTCTCTAATAAACTCAGATGTTGCCAATAAACCAGAAGCTTCCAAAGACATGACATCATCATATGGGTTGTCCCAAATTGTTTAAAGGCAGAGTAATCCTAATGTATATCAACTTTTAACTTTACAAAAAGTAATAAAAATGCCTAAAAATTCTCTCTCATTATTCTGGCATTTGGCAAATATAAATAATTTTGGCTCCTAATTGACATAAAATCTATAAGGGTTATTCTGATTTCATGTCAAATAGTGAGAAAAACATGCAGATGTGTCTTTTTATATAGTGTATGGAAACTTCTGGTTTCAACAGTATATATCTCATATCTATCTATCTATCCATCCATCTCTCTATCTATCTGTCTATCCATCTCTCTATCTGTCTGTGTATCAATCTACCTATCTCATATTTATCTGTTTGTTTATCTATCTACCTATCATTTTTCTAGATTATTCATCAATGTGGATTTATATAATATATATAAATATATATAATATAATAAATATATATACTTTAAATTTTATATATATATATATATATATATATATATATATATATATATATATATATATACATATACATATGTAACCTCAGTAAACTTTTGGAAGGATAAGTTTTTTTAATTGGAAAAAGTCAAGGATTAGACTCTAACCATTAAAGTCACATTATGGGAATTAGAAACAGAGAGAAGGAGAATTATTTAGAATCAGACCATGGCTTGTCTAACTTACAAGGCGAGGATGTTTGTGCCAAATAAAAAAAAATTATAAAAAATGCTGTTTCAGTAAATGTGCAGTACATCTGAGAGCGTAGTAGAGGAAATTATCCATGTTCAATTAGCACGGCATTTGTGTATGAAAAAACATCAGCTGTTGGAGGATGGCCAGATATTTTGAGAAAAAATACGGGCAAACATTCATGCTTCAGGTTAGATCTGGTAGATAATGTATGTTTGAAGGAAGTATGCTTATAAAGGATTTTCCACAGTTATAAGAATACAAAACAAAGGCGGCCAACCCTACAGCAGTGTAATCTCAGCTGCTTGAGGAAATTCAAAACCAAGACACCGGCCATGCAAGCTGTCCCGTCATGTTCAGAGTTTGTTGAAAGGATAATGAGATGTTCGACGGCTTGGTGATTTAAATTGAATTTGGTATTGTATAAATCTTTTTCCTTTGCACCTTTAGGCTCCTTCCTGTCTCTGAGTCATGTATTCGATGTCTGAAACCCTAGAACGTTCCTGTGATAGACACCTCCTGGAAATGAAATCGGATCTGTGAACGTCGGATCGGATGAATGGGTCCCGCAATCTTTGTTACTTATCTTTAGTGTGCATTTATGTGGGAATAAAAATCCAGAATTCACAAGAGGTCTAGTTTTTATTATGATTTAATCACTCATTCTGGGGTAGGTGGTGCGGTTATGAGGACGCCGGATATTTGATAGTTTTTTTAATTTTTTGGTGTTAGATTAGGGACAGGAATACTCAAAGCCGCAGTAGAACTAAACTTCAGTCTCGTAGTACAAAGCACAATTGATGTGGTATAATACAGTTGAAACCAGAAATTTGCAAACACTGTATAAAAGGACACATCTCATGTTTTCCTCACTATCTGACATGAAATCAGAATAAACCTTCCCCGTTTTAGGTCAATTAGGAACCAAAATTATTTATATTTGCCAAATGCCAGAATAATGAGACAGAGAATTTTTAAGGCATTTTTTTTTACTAGTTTCTGCAAAGTCAAAAGTTTACATACATTTCATTAGTATTTGGTAGCATTGCCCTTAAACTGACTTGGGTCAAACGTTTTGGATATTCTTCCAGAAGCTTCTTACAATAGTTGGTAGGAATTTTGAAACATTCCTCCTGACAGAACTGGTGTAACTGAGCCACGTTTGTAGGTCCCCTTGCTCACATCTGCCTTTTCAGCTTTTCTCATACATTTCCAATAGGACTGAGATCAGGACTTTGTGATGGGCACTCCAAAACATTGACTTGGTTCTCCTTAAGCCACTTTGTAACCAGTTTGGTAGTATGGTTTGGGTCATTGCCCACTTGGACACTTGGAAGACCCATTTCCACCCAAGCTTTAACTTTCTGGCTGATGTCTTGAGATTTTGCTTCAGTATTGCCACATAATCCTCATGCTAGCATCTATTTTGTGAAGTGCACCAGTCCCTACTGCAGCAAAACAACCCAAACACATGATGTTGCCACCCTGTGTTTCACAGTTGGGATGGTATTCTTAGACTTCCAAGCTTCTCATTTTTTCCTCCAAACGTAATTATAGCATAATTTTAGTATTGTCAGACCACAGGACATGTATCCAAAAATGTAGGTCTTTGTTTCTGTGTGCATTTGCAAACATTAATCTGGCTTTTATATGTTTCTTTTGGAGTAATGGCTTCTTCCTGGCAGAGTGGCCTTTCAACCCATGTTGATACTCATTTCACTGTGGACAATGACACAATCTTACCAGCTTCCGCCAGAATCTTCTCAAGGTCTTTTGCTTTTGTTCTTGGGTTGATATGCACATGTCGGACCAAGCACATTTATCTCTGAGACACAGAATCCGTCTCCTTTCTGAGTGGTATCATGGCTGGACATTCCCATCTTGTTTGTACTTACGTATAATTGTTTGTACAGATGAACAAGGCACCTTCAGGTATCTGGAGATTGCACATTAAAAGATGATCCAGACTATGCAAATCCACAATTCTCTTCATGATATCTTGGCTGATTTCTTTAGACTTTCCTATGATGATACACACAGAAGCAGTATGTTTCTGGTGTGGTTAAAATACATCCACAGGTGTGTCTCTAATTAACTCAGATGTTGCCATGAACCTATCAGAAGCTTCCACAGACATGATATCATCATATGGGCTGCCCCAAATTGATTAAAGGCCTAGTAATCCTGGTGTATGTAAACTTTTGACTTTGCAGAAAGTAATAAAAATGCCTTAAAAAATTCTCTCTCTCTCATTATTCTGACGTTTGGCAAATATAAATAATTTTGGTTCCTAATTAACCTAAAACAGGGAAGTTTTATTCTGATTTCATGTGAGAAAAACATGCATATGTGTCTTTTTATATAGTGTATGTAAACTTTTGGTTTCAACTGTATACATTGTTTTTTGTGCTTATTTTACGCATTGGGTCTTATATGAATTCTATACTTCCACAAACGTGGATTTTCTTGGCTTAGTACAAAGTTCTCCACAATGCTATAGTAATGTATCTTACACCTTATTTTATCTCCGTTATCTTACAAAATTTACAAACTTTCAACAGTTGCTAACTTGCGTCACAGAACAGAATCTCAGTGATGAAACAAAACTGGAATTTTTCAGACTTATGGATCAACCATTTGCCTGGAAGAATAAAACATACACTGAAGGGATGACACAGTCTACAGTGAAACATGGCGGTGGCTCGGTGAGGCTTTGGAATTGCTTTGCTTTTTCTTGCACTGAAAACCTACAGCAAGTGGAGTGTTGGATGGATTCTATCAGGAAAAGTACTAGGAAATTCTAGAAGAAAATGTCATGCCTTCGGTGAGAAATCTAAAGCTTAGACATCAGGAAAAGTCCTTGTAAATTATAGGGTGGCACTCAGTCGCCTAACTTGAATCCCATTTAACCCCATGGAAAGTCCTTGTTGATTTTTGCTAAATTCAAAACTATTTTTTTAAGAATATTTGGTAGTCCTATGCAATTAAACATTTTACCCTTTTCTAGTTGTGATAATAAAGAGATAAAACTCCGGAATGGCCAGGCAGACTAATTCCATTTTATTGTTGTGTTATGAGAAATGCTTATCTGCATGAAGTCTCATTACAAACAATAGGTTATGTTAGAATGATCGCTCTATTGTTCTTTGCACAGGCTAAGAGAAAAATTAGACTAGATTGAAGGGCAATGACAAGAGCAGTACATGGGTGAATTGTTTTCTTAACAGGGGATCCAGCTTTCTTCACACTCAGTGCATCTGAAAGAGAAACGTCAAGCGATCCTCACTGCTGTGCCATCAGGGCCCACAGGAAGGATGTCATAAGGACAAACCAGGTAATGTATATAGGGGAAAATTATATAAAATTATATTTAAAAAAACTGCACAATTTAAAAAACAAATAATATAATAATAACATATTGCCTTGCAATAGGCAAATTTTTTTAAATTAATAGTAGTGTCCCTTTAAAGATATCTAGACCCTATGGCAGAAAACCAGCTGCAATCTATGATGCTCTTCCATCATGCTTCACAGGTGGGATAAGGTTTCATTGTTAATTTGAGCACAGCATTGCAAATTTGTGCTAAAATGTTCCACTTTTGTTTCAACTTTTTATAGAAATAATATCCAGAATCATTGTGTAAAATGTGTAAAATTTTTATGCTAAATTTTAGGGACCAACATTTTAGTGTAAGGTACTAACTATAATGAGGCTGAAGGAAAGTATAAGTGTCTAACACACATCTAACTAATTTCTCCAAATAGTTTGTAATGCCGAAAAAAGACAGACGTCCATCCAGTTCAGGCTATTGTTCTATAGTTGCGATGGGGAGGAAGGCACCCCCCACATGAGGTAGAAACCAATTGTCCTTATTTTAGGGAAAAATTCCTTCAGGATCCAATATGGCATCAGAATAAATCCCTGGATCAACGCCCTTTCTCCAGAATCCTGGTCACTATAACCTGTTATATTATTATATTTAGAAATGCATCCAGACCCTTTTTGAACTCTGTCTTTTCTCTAAACTAAATAACCCTAATCTTGCTAATCTTTCTGGGTATTGTAGTCCACCCAGTATTTTTATTGCTGCTTTTGTACCTGTTCAAGCTCTACAATGTTCTTCCTGTGCACTGGTGCCCAAAACTGTACACAATATTCCATGTGTGGTCTGACCAGTGACTTGAATAATGGAAGAAAAATGTCCTCATCATGTGCATCTATGCCCCTTTTAATACAACCCATGATCCTATTAGCCTTGGCTGCTGCTGCCTAACACTGGCTGCTACAATTATGTTTACTGTCCACCAGGATTCCCAAGTCCTTCGCTATGTCACTTTTACCCAGCGTTTTTCTGTTTAACAAGTAATCATGGAATGGATTTTTTCTCCCTATGTGAATAACCTTGCATTTATCAGTGTTAAACCTCATCTGCCACTTCTCTGCCCAGGCCTCTAAATTACCCAGATCCCTTTGCAATAAAATATAATCCTCTATTGTGTTTATTACTTTATACAGTTTCATATAATTTGCAAAGATTGATATTCTACTGTGCAATCCTTCTGTAAAGTACTTAATAAATATATTAGCTAGAATAGGGCCCAATATAACTAGTAACAGCAATCACCACCCTTTGTTTGCTATCACTGAGCCAGTTACTTACCCACTTGCACACATTTTCCCCCAGTCCAAGCATTCTCATTTTACTTACCAATCTTTTAGGGGCAAGTATCAATCTTTAGAAAAACCCAAATATATGACATCCAATGCCTCACCATAATCCAGTCTAGAACGAACCTCCTCATATGGCTTAAACAGTGCATGTTCACTATTTTCATTGACTTGTAGATGAATGCAGCCTGCAGCACCAGTGATGCATCTCTCCCATTATTGGGATAAAAAAACCTGCCGCCACCACTAGGGAGAAATATATAACCCGACCCGGCTTCATGTGGCGATCACGGCTGATCACTTGCGGTTAGAGAAGTTGGATCTGCTCCAATCATTGGTCGGCTCATTTTTTTAAAAAAAGTCATTATCTTTATGAGACAACCTCTTTGAATATCCAAGGGACCAGCACAATGAGTAATGTATATATTTCTTGTATAAGAAATTTGCATGGGTTCCTACCCAAAAGTAACAAGAACTTCTAAATGTTTAATCATCACTTATGTTGGCACAACATTTATCTACTGTCACATTGTAGGTAACCTTATCTCCTGTTAATAACCCAGTAACATGGCTCTGAAAGTTTACTTTACAAATTTTTTTTTAGAAAAAGCACAGCTACTTGAAAAGGGGGTGAACACATTTGGGTGAGGTGGGGGTTTATCTGTAAGGAGTAAAAGGGGCTTTCTGGTTTCATGTTAATAACACTTCTCCATTAAATAAGGAAAAGTTATGCAACTTTCTAATACCTTGTTTCCCCAAAAATAAACAGTGTCATTTAATTTTTGCTCCAAAAGACGAGCTAAACTATTTTTAGGGTTTTTTTTTTTTTTCCATAACAAAAATTTCACATTTATTGTTAACAAAACATAAACCTGTTTTAAATTAACTGTAGTGATTCATCAAAACATCAAAAAGCACCAAACTCGAATTGCGAAAAAAAAATGCAACATGTCTTATTTCGGTGTTTAAATTTTCGGAAACAGGTACATGTTTTTGTTTCAATTCCTCACACCTTTTAAGATGTCTGCTTGCTTTCAGTGAATGGAACCATTCATTGCTTCTATTCAAGATCTGAAAATCAATTCTCGCCCCTTATAGAAATATTGTTAAAGGTCGGTCATGCCAACAAAGTGCGACAGAGTAGTACTTGCGAAAAAATTCCCACATGGGAAAAGAAATTTTAAATTTTACCATAATTTTTCTTTGTAAAAAGTCCTTTAGCATACATGAAAAATGTGAAAAATGTGTTGTAATATCCTAGTTCTATTCCAAAAATATAGGGATGAAATTACAGACCCAAACCCACGCAGACTGAGGATTCGCTTTTAAAAATTTCCCTGTTCTGATTTTTGTAAGGTGCAGAACTGTCATGATAACATCGGGGGAATTTACTAGAGTATGTTCGCCAGAAATTAAGGAATTTGCACATTTTTGTGCAAGCTTCATTTGTTCAAAAATGTACAACTTTGGATGTGTCAATTTTTTTAAAAACTTTTTTATGTCTTTTATGGGGATGTTCCCATTACAGATAAAATAGTGCAAGAATATGCCATCAAAGTTTGATAGGTGCGGGTCCCACTTGTGGGATCAGTACCTATTTCGGGAACATTATGGAGCAGAATGGAGAGCTAGTCACACATGTGCTTGACTCTCCATTCTTTTCTTTGGGAGTTCTGAGTACAGATGAGCATTGAGTTTGGTTTTACTCTGAACTCCCATAGAACAGAATGGAGAGTTGTGGACGAGTGTAACTGGCTCTTCATTCTGTCCTGTAACTTTTGGGGGCTTGTTCTCAAATTAGTTGGAGAGTCGCGTTGTGAGACCGGCACCTCTCAGACATTGTTGGCATATACTGGCGGCTAAAAAACTCTTTTTGCCAGATTTGTATCAATTTTTTTCATCCAGTCTCACAAAAAAAAAATTTTTAATCTGATGGAAAACACATGAAATATCAGATTTAGATTTCTCTTCAGTTTGTTCACTTTGCATTTTGTTCATTGATAAAAATAAAGGTCCACATGTATGAAAACTGTTAAGGTCTAAAACTCACTCTTTTGCCCATAGCAACCTATGAACAAAAAGTGAGTTTTAGACCTAAACAGGTTCATACATGTGGCCCAAACTATTAACACTTCTGTTTCTGATTTTGCAGCCTTTGTTCCGCACCTTCCTAAAACTTTTGCACAGTGCTGTATAACCACGCACCTGCCTGACCAAGTGTTGGCATCCATCAGGTCCATAGGGCTCTATGGATCAGTTTGGCAGGGAATGCGATGATCATACACGGTGAACAGAGCTTTACTTTCTCTTACAAATCAAAACTCGTGTCGCTTTGAAATATTTTACACTAGCAGGAGAAACGAGGAAAACATCTGTAGGATAAGTGAATTTTATTAGAAAGTAAGAACATTTCTATCAGGGATCCTGAATTCCTCTCTTTCTCATCCATCCCTCAATGTCATGATTCTGCCACAAATAGATTCCATAGACTCAGAAATTCATATTGACATGAATGTATAATGGAGGACTATAATGAGGTCATGTCTAATCATCGTGTAGATGAGTAAGTAGACCCCATTTCTGTTCCTTCCTTTTATATAATGCCAAAACATTAACAATGCCTCGCACCATAGTGACCTCAGATGACTTGCTGACTTCTGCCGTCTATGTACAGTGACTACTGATGTCTGTTCACTTGGTTGCTAGATGAAATCACTGGACTGACTGCAAGCTCCTGATATTTTATATATGTGTACAGGATATATGAAATCCTGCCAGACAGAGCAGGTCACATCTGCCTTTTTTTAACCCCTTAAGCCGAACGCCTGAAAAGTAGTTAATGACCAGAACATTTTTTTAGTTTTGCCTCCTTGCGTTTCAACAGTTGTAACTTTTTTATTTTTTCAATGACGCAGTTGGATGAGGCCTCGTTTTATTCGAGACAAGTTGTACTTTATGGGGGAATAGTTTAAGTTCACTTATAAATAATTGCAGTATTTTTTTTATTTAAAAAAAAAATGTTTTTATTTTTTTTACACCATTCACATTTCACACATAATAACTTGTTAGATTATTTTCTACAGGTTATTACGGTCGTGTGGATAGCAAATATGTGTAGGTTTTTTTGTGCGTGTAATTTATGCACAATTACTTTTTATTAAATATTTATTTTATTATATAATTTATTTTTTTACACTTTTTTAAAAGTTTTTATGTGTTTTTTTAACTTTTTCTTTTACTCCCATGAAGGGAGAACTGTTTAACATTTTTTTACTTTTTTTTTTTACACTTAGTAATGTATTAGCAAATTCATATAGGCTAATACATTCTAATCTGTGTCAGTTTGACACAGGCAGTGATTAGGACAGCACACAGTGTGTCCTAATCACTGGCTTCATACACAGACAGCTCTGGGGCCACTCTAGGTCCCCAGGGCTGACTGTGCAGCCATTCCCTGAGCTCTGTCGGGTGAGCGGGTGATCCGATCGCCCGACAGAGCAGGGGTACCCTTTGATTGCGCTGCGGTAAAGCACCGCCGCAATCAAAAGGTTAAAGCACCGGGTTGCGGAGGTTTCTGCCACTGCCCGGTGCTTGCAGGACATGCTCTGGGATCCGGGCTGTGTAACACAGCCCCGATACCAGCGCAATTGCGGCGCTGGGCGCCGCAAACTCCGGTGTCTGCAGCGACGTCTAAAGTCGGCGGGCGGTCTTTAAGGAGTTAAGCTCTGGTGCATGAAATATACTGTATGTATGAGGAGGATGAAAATGGGGAATTTAATGATCTATGGTAGAACCCTACAGAGTGTTGCCCTCAATAGTGTTGTTATGGCAGTAAGAAATGTATTGTTATACTTTGATGCTGATGGAATGGTAACACTTAGGGTGTATGTTTATGCACATATTGGTGTGGTTTGTGTGAGGTTTAGCAACATAGTATCAGGCAATACTGCCCTTATGTGACTTGGCTTCCATCAGAAGGTTGGGTGAGGCTAGCATGGTGAGTTTTATATATGGAGGTGATTGGTGAGTGAGAAGTCCTGTGACCTGGTTGTGAGCCAGTCTGAGGCTTCGACTGGCCCATAGAGGAACAGACAGGGGCGTAACTAGAGAAGTCTGGGCCCCATAGCAAGCTTTTGGATAGGGCCCCCCCCCACCTCCCCGACCACGAACATTTACCAGGACCTCTTAGGTCATGCAATTACTAGATAATACTAGAATGCCTCACCATAGATATCACCATCACACAGCTACCAGACAAATCCCACTATACCCAGATTAACATTACCAATAGCACTACTACTGTCAAGGTAATAAATTAGGTGTAGAATTAACCATCAACTTGACACTATATATGGGCTGGATTATACTGCCAGAACAAGACCACAAATTACCACCACATAGTGACTAATATGCCTATACTATTACTGAATAAAGATCAGCATACAAAGACCTATATTGCTGCCATATAGTGACCATATAGTGGTATATACCAGTGTACACAGGTGCCCTACAGACTGCATATTACCACAATACAGTGACCATATAGTGGTAGATGCCAGTCTACACAGGCTCTGCAGACTGTATATTACTGCCATGCAGTGACCATATAGTGGTAGACACCAGTGTACACAGCCTGTGCAGACATATAAGTGATTACAGTGCAGTTACATCTTGTGACTCACAGGTGACGTTTCTCTGACAAGTCGTTGACTTTCCTTTTTGTTCTCCATCCGGTCCAGACCAGCATAACGACTTCTCCCGGCCACCACTTGTCCCTGCAGATTTAGACACAAATATCATAGAATCCTCTCTTTTTCAACACCTCACTCCCTGCCCCCCACCTCTGTACAAACTGCCCATGGGTGGGAGAGTGGGTACAGGCCATAGCTTAGAGGCCCAGTCTCCTGGAGGGGATGAACAGAGGATTCCCCCTGGAAATTGTACTACAGCTATGGCCTATACCCCTCAGAATCATGTTACCAGATAGACCCCCATTAGATAGGTTGGTAGGCCCTTAAGGCCTCAATTAGGCAGGTAGGCTACAGGTAGGTAGTTCGATTGGCCCTAGGTAGTCAGTAGTTAGGCCCCAGTTAGGTAGGCAGCCCCCAGGTAGATAGGTAGGCTGTAGGTAGGCCCCAGGTAGCTAAGTATGCAGGCCACAGGTAGGTTGTAGGTGGGCCCCAAGTAGGTAGGCTACAGGTAGGTAGGTAGATTGGCCCCAGGCAGGCAGCCCCCAGGTAGGCTGTTTCTAGGCCCCTGGTAGCTAAGTAGGCAGTAAGTGGACCACAGGTAAGTAAATAGATAAGCTATAGTTGGGGCCCACATACATAGATAGGCTATAGGGGGCTCCAAATAGGCAGGCAGGCTTTAGGTAGGCTATAGGGGCCATATAGGTAGGCAGGCAGGGTTTAGGTAGGCTATAGGGAGTCATATAGGCAGGCAGGGTTTAGGTAGGCTATAGGGGGTCATGCAGGAAGGCAGGGTTCAGGTAGGCTACAGGGGGTCATATAGGAAGCCAGGCATAGTCAGGTAGGCTATAGGGGGGTCAGGCAGGCTATAGAGGGGGTCAGGCAGGCTATAGGTGGGTAAGGCAGGCTATAGAGGGGTCAGGCAGGCTATAGGGGGTCAGGCAGGCTATAGAGGGGTGTCAGACAGGCTATGTAGGGGTCAGGCAGGCTATAGGAGGTCAGGAAGGCTATAGGGTGGTCAGGTAGGCTATAGGGTGGTCAGATAGGTAGCCAGACAGGGTTAGGAAGGCTTTAGGGAGGTCAGGCAAGCTATAGGGAGTCAGGCCGGCTATGGGGGGTCAGACAGGCTATAGGGGGTGTCAGACAGGCTATGTAGGGGTCAGGCAGGCTATAGGAGGTCAGGCAGGCTATAGTTTGGTAATGCAGGCTATAGAGGGGTCAGGTAGGCTATGGGGGGGTCAGGTAGACTATAAGGGGTCAGGTAGGCTATGGGGGGTCAGGTAGGCTATAGGTGGTCAGGCAGGCTAAAGGGGGATCAGGCAGGCTATAGTGGGGATCAGGCAGGCTATAGGGTGGTCAGGCAGGCTTTAGGTGGTCAGGCAGGCTACAGGGGGGTCAGGCAGGCTATAGTGGGGGTCAGGCAGCCTATAGGGGGGGTCAGGCAGGCTATGGGGTGGTCAGGCAGGCTATAGGGCGGTCAGGCAGGCTACAGAGGTCAGTGAGGCTACAGGGGAGTCAGGCAGGCTATAGTGGGGTCAGGCAGGCTATAGGGGGGTCAGGCAGGCTATGGGGGTTTCAGGCAGACTATAGAGATCAGGCAGGCTATAGAGTGGTCAGGCAGGCTATAGGGGGATCAGGCAGGCTATAGTGGGGATCAGGCAGGCTATAGGGAGTTACTAGACAGGCTATAGGGGGTCAGATAGGCTATAGGGGGTCAGGTAGGCTATAGTGGGGTCTGGTAGGTTATAGAGGGGTCAGGCAGGCTATAGGGGGTCAGGCAGGCTATAGGGGGTCAGGCAGGTTACTTTAATGTAAAAAAAAGATAAGAAATACCTTACTTACCTGTCTCCGCTCGCTCGTAGCTCAGCTCCCGGGCAGTCTGTGCTTGGCACAGGTGGTGCGATGGTATGACGTCATCGCGTCGCCCATGTCAGCACTGTGCGCCGGCACCTGCTAGCAAATTAGCAGAGCAGAGCATAGGTGGCGCTCCTCTCTGCTAACACCAGGCAGTCCTGCCTTGAACGCTCGGGCCGGAAGGCAGAACTACCGGGGGAGCAGACATGGTAGCAGCTACCCTGGGGCCTGGCCCCCTAAGTCCAGGCCCCGTGGCAGCTGCTACATTTGCTACCCCGGTAGTTACGCCCCTGGGAACAGAGGAAACCCCCAGTGGGCCCTGAGCAAGGCCAAATGGGAGTTTCTTTTAAACTACATATACCGTTTTGGGAGAGGCAAAAAGTAAGAGGCAGAGTATGAAATGCCTGTACAATAGCTGTAGGGTAAATCCCCTACAATAGCTAAAGTAGCTGGACATGGCCATTAGGCTACAAGGCTTCTAAAGGGGTGGTCTTATCTCACACTTTGATGACACACTAATAGGACCACCTCTAGGAACTGCACTGATATCGGGTGCCAGAAAGGCTCCACTTCAGAGGGGAGAAACGGTCATGCTTGCGCACTGCTCTCTATTCTGTTCTATGGGAGCTCTGAGTACACGTGAATGGTGTGTGACTCTGCTCAGAACTCCCATAGAACAGAATGGAGATTAGTGTGCAAGAGTGACAAACTCTCTATTCTGAAGCTGAGACTTTCGAGAGCCTGTTCACCAGGTGCAAGATGGGAACGCTTCTTCAATGTGAGTGTGTCATCAAGATTGAGTACAGCACAGGGGCTATGTGATATCATGTACTTAGCATGAAGAATGAGTTCAAAAACTAAGTGACATCTAAGTGACATTGGTTTAAGGTTCAGAAAAAGAGACCCTGTACTATCGTGCTTCTGACACAAAGGACTAGAGACAATTTGTGACAATTACTGTATTGGAACCATCACCTGCAGCTAGCATGCTAAATTTATGCCCTCAAGTGAGAATTTCCAGTCTCCAAAACATAATGGCATATAGCCGCTAAAAATGCCAGAGGATTTGTACATAGCTCCCATCCGTGAGCATAGTGCTACAATTCTTTTTAGGCTTTCAGCAGTACCAGACGTCTGTCATTAAGTTGCTCATGAGATGACTCTGCTCAAATTGTTCCAATCTCTACAGCAAAGTTGTCATGTGAGCAACAGCAAGTAGGAACTATTAGCCTATTGTAGGTGCTCTGACGGCCACTCTAAAAAAAAATCTTCTAAAAATAACACCAACATTATGAAAAACACAAAAGCTTAAACCACAAACGGGAAACTCCAGCAGGTGAATTATCCATGGTTTATACAATTTACATCTTCAGGACAATACAGATAGCATCAAATGCTAACGTGTTTCAAATCCAACAGGATTCTATGCTGTGAGCAAGAATCCCGTTGGATATGAAACGCGTTAGCGTTTGATGCTATATGTATTGTCCTGAAGATGTAAATTGAATAAACCATGGATAATTCACCCGCTGGAGTTTCCCGTTTGTGGTTTAAGCTTTTGTATTTGGGCGTTGACTGGCAGCCCTCCGTGCGGCTTAGATGTCCAAGGAAACATTGCAGTGAGTGTGGAAAAGGTGAAGGAGCGCAAATACACAACAGGACAAGTGGTGTATCCAACTCGGGGTAAGCAGTAGTGGACTTTTCTTATTGAATACTTCGTTATGAAAAACACGTTTATAATAAAAATGGAATTTAAATAATGCATCATTTTCTGATGTCACAATGAACTCATGTAAGTAATAAATATTTCTCTGATATCCTGTGTCCAGTAGATACATGCAAGTCATTTTTTCTAAACCCCAGAAAAAAAGCCAAATACTTGGATGTGCTGCAGTTATGGTTTAGATACAGAATCCAGTGCACTGAACAAGGAATGATAATTGTGTTCATAATGTATATAACCATTTTCTAGAGGTGTGAATTGAAGCAATCTGGAGAATGTAACAGGATAAGAATACATTGGATTTGATTTGATCCCTCAGAATTTTGGAAACAAGGCACAAAAATCTGAGCAATTGGTGGGTAAATTACATTAATCTTCTCAAGGCAAAGAAAATGTTAACTCGGTGCGACAGGATAATGGTTTAGAATTTCCAAACTCCCCAGGACTCCGGACTTTTGGTCTATTGTCAAGTTCACTTACTTGCCAGCTACCTACAGGTCTGTTGTGTTTCAAATTTTCACTCAGGGTCCGTGCACCATAAGCCAACTCTGCAGTAATAAAATCTAGTACCTACATTCATGATAATCTGATTTGCATATCTGTGAGTGTGACATAATTGCATTAAATGTATAAGATTTCATTTCTAATGCATGTAATTATTTGCATGTGTAATAAATTCCAACTCAACAAATTTTATTTCAAACACACAATCTCAGAAACTACCTGGGCTTTTGTGTGTTACTATAGTTTGATTTATTTTATTTCGGTTACTTTATAGAAATTCTTTTATCAGTAATAAATAAACAGAAATTTTAGGAATAAACAATATTAGTGTATAAATAAGTAAAAGAAATGAAATTGAATAGAAAAAAGGAAAACGATAGTTATGTTAAGTTATGTTAAGCCGCCTTATAGATTTCTGTTGTAAAATGTCCCACCTTCTTAAAGAAATTTACACTAACTCAGTTATATTTGGAACTCCCTTAGAAGTCTATGTGGAGGATGGTTGCAAGCTCTGCCCTCATTCTCTTGCATTATCTTCTCGCACCTAGCTGCACTATCTATCTATCTATCTATCTATCTATCTGTCTGTCTGTCTGTCTACCTATCTATCTATCTATCTATCTATCTATCTGTCTACCTATCTATGTATTTATACATCTAATTATCTATAATTTATTAATATCTCATTTACATGAATGTATGTATCTATCGTTCTACCTATTGATCGATTTATCTATATAGCTCAATATCTGCCTATCCCACATCTCTCTATGTATGTATCTATCTGGTTACCTAGCAATTGATTCATCTATACATTGGATTATCTACTTATCCTATTGATCTCAAAATGTATGTATGTATCTATCCACCTATTGAATCGATTTGTCCTTTATAGCTTAATATCTACCCATCCATATATGTCTATCATCTTCCTAACTATCTATATGTCTGTCTGACATAATCTTTCTGACAAATTACAATGAGTCAACTAATAGAGAAACCACTTTTTATTAATGATTTGATTATATCTTATATCTCATGATAACCTTTATAATTAAACCTTTTACTAGAATTATCAACCAACTGTCTAATCTAACTAATCAATCTATCTATCTATCTTCCTATCTCATATCTATCCCATATCTATCTATCTATCTATCTATCCCATCTATCTATCTCATATCTATCTTCTATCTATCTACCTATCTCATATCTATCCCATATCTATCTATCTATCTATCTATCCATCTATCTATCCATATCTATCTATCTATCTATCTATCTATCTATCTATCTTATCTTATCTATCTGGGAGGTCTATCTATCTATCTATCTATCTATCTATCTATCTATACGATTGGTTGATTCTCTGATATGCACAGTGAGCTACCTGATGCCAATTTACTGATTTCTATATGTGCTACAATAAATTACTGTCGGTTTTCTTCTGGTAGGCGGTCCCTCCCTTTTAACTAACTTTGCAAAAGATAGAAAGCTATATTACTTTATTTGTATATGTTTATATTTTACTGTAATTGATTTATGCACACACAGTATCTCACAAAGTAAAGTACACTACCCTCACATTGTTTGTAAGTTAATTTTATTTAGAGATGGGCGAATCGTAATTCAGACGAAGTGGAATCTTTAGAATTTCATGAAAAACTGCCGGTTCTCTGAACGAAGTCGAAGTTTGAGGGACTTCGGGTGAACGAAGTGTGCCTTTTGATTGATAAAATGGCTGCGAGCACATGGCGTTACATGGGGCAAAGCACACCTGGGAGAAGAAGGGCAATAGCCTGCTGACATGTGCAAGATGAATCCAATCAGGAGAAGACACGGCGGAATCAGAGACTACAACCCTCACCGGCACTTAAATAAGTCCGGGCGCGACGCTGGGAGCGTCAGTATACCGCTCTCAACTGTACTGATCAGGGAAGGTGCTGTCCAAACGGGGGGGCTGTTGTGATAGCACTTACTGAAGAATTGATTTTTATATAGCGATTCTGTGGGTGCTCCAGCTTTGGTCTCTGACAGTTTCTCTTAATGTTCTTATTTCTGATTTTTTGGGTATTGTGATCTGAATTCCGTGTGGCGACCCACTGCAGCTGCATAAACTTTTTTAAATCCTATCGCTCACACACATTGAATAACCAAGGGGGATCTAAGCAGTTTCTGTTGTATCATTTAAAGAACAGCGATTTTAACAATACAATACCACTTCATGTTTTGGCTGCTCAAATTCTATTGCGCAATTATACATGCGCAGGGGTTAATTAAGCGTTGTTTTGCTGGTTGCTGACCCCAAGAAACCGTCTTGGGTTTCAAACGGCCAAAATATATACATTTTTCCTGTACCCTAATTCAGACAAGCAAAGGTTAATTACAACTGTATCTCTTGTTGTGGTGGCGTAGAATAACACGCAATTAAAACACGCTACAAAGCATACCTTAGTTTTGTGCGGCTCAATTCTTTGGCGCAATATGACATCCAGGGTTAATGAAGCGTTTGTTTTGCAGGTGTTCTGACAAAAAAAAACCGTCTATGGTTTTTCAACGCAAAATATAAAATTTTAATCCTTGTAGCCTTTTCACAAGCAATAGTTAATTAAGCCTGTTTGTGGCTTTTACATTTAGTAAAACACACATTGTTTTTTAAACGACACATACAAGTAAAATTTTTCCTAGGCCATTTTGTGGAGTCGCAATTTATATCAAAGGGTTACCCAGCTTGTTACTGGTTCATTTGGAGTCATAAAAACAGGGTGTATTTTATCCATACATACGAGATATATCTGGATAGGGGCATCAAACACTTGGTCTGTACATATAGAAAAAACAGTATGTCATACAGTGAGGTGGCATGGCTCGTAACCTGCTAGTGGCATGGCACAAAACATTCCGGAACAGTGTCCATGTCAAGCACAGCAAGGGTAAACGTCGCAGCAGGGTCACTCGGGTGAGGCCACAATTGCCGCTGCGGGGGATCTAGCGGGCCGTGTGTTGTTCAGCAACCCAAGGGTTCTTGATTGTGGTTGACTAGGTCATCCTCTACCCCTCCCAGATGACATCTACAACCCCAGCCAATAGTCCGTGGGAACCTCAGACACAACCTAAGTTGGCATAGGCCCGGGAGCAGGTCAGCGGCCCTCACCTGTCCGTCACCCGCCTCTGTCCACTCCGGATCCCTCAGGCCAGAGATCAACTAAAGTGGTCTGGGCTCAGCGCGCCACTAATAAGCAAGGATGAAATTGAGGAGTGCAGTCAGCAGAGCTACTTGGCAGCGAAGAAATGGTGCCAATAACGCCTGCTTTCTTGCAGTAGGCGGCAAAGTATAGATGTGGAGAGTGGCAATGGGAGGTCATGTTGTGAAGAGTGTCAGCCTCTGCATACCAAGACCGGTGATGAGGACAGGCATTGACTAAGAAACACCAATAGATGATGAGATTAGCCGACCCGTGCAACTTTGGGGAGCCGGGTTAGGCAAGGGCTTCATCATCGTCAGGAGAAGAGGGCGTCATGTTGCGCGTCGGCAGCAGCTCAAGCCAGCAAGTGGGTTCGTGTGGCGTGAAGTCACAAGGATAGCAGCAGTGTGAGTTCAGGAGCCAAGCACCCACGGGGTAAAAAACCCCTTCGCAGGTCCAAGAAAGTATCGGCACCAGCGGCACAGCGAGTCACGGCGGCAGTAATTCACTCAGTGCGGAGCGTTGTCGGTAAAATCTGATACTCAGGCGGTGTGGCATTCTTTGCTAAGACACCGGGAGGGGAGCCGAATATAGGTATATGATAGAATCTGAAGCAGAAAGTGAAGCGTTTGCCGCAGGTAGCTAACACCCGTTGGCACCTTGGCCCTGGGGCGTCAACACATTCAGCGCACCATGCCGGTGGTCACTGGAGAAACGTGGCTCAGATGTGTGGTTCCCATCCTGCTGCCTGCCGCAAGCAGCGGCAGCAAGCAGCGCCCAGAGGCTTGCATGCCATTGCAGCCAGTCAAGCTCCAACCACCTTGCAGAAGGGAGCTTTTCTCTTTGACATCATCTCCCGGTCCAGATGCTCCTGTGTCCGCGCTACCATGGAGCCAGCATTTAGTTCAGGCGAGGCGATTATGCAAAGAGACAACAGTATGCGCCAACCCATCCTAATTGTGCGCAGCTGACCGTGCTCCTGTCCAAGTTTTTGTACTACCTGCAGTCCCTCCCTTTCAAATGGTGTGAAATGGAGCACCGTTCATAGAACGTAATGGCTTGTGCCAGTCCGAGATGTAGAGTTTCCACCAAGCGTAATTTCTTTTCCTAAAAAGGCAGTACCACACTTCAGGTAAATAAGTAGAAACAGAATGTGGGCCATTCCTTGAGACTTATCGTGTTTGTTCGCAAGGTGCAACGGCCAAGCGTGGACTCTGGAGCTGTAACTAACTGTCATGGCCTGTACACGTATGTCCTTTATACGGCCCACGTGGGTTGAAATGTTGCTTCCAGCACAGGCACCCCAACAACTTGGAACAGGAGACCCGCTTTCTCCTCCACGTTGTCCAAAGCTGCTGCACCTGCGCCAATGTCCGCCTCCTCCTCCACCACCCACCGAACCATCCTCAGCCCACAAGTTACTGCCTCCATCATAACACATGTGTAGTGGCCAGCGTGTCAATGCAGTTCTACACCTGGCTTGGCCGCGGCGAACGAAGTTCACACAGGGGGTAGGAACTGCTCCGCGTCATAGCAGCAAGAAATCGAGTGTGGCTTTTCCTTTCTCCGCGCCAACCTGCAAATCGGAAAGCATGGTGACGGAACAATGGAGAGAACATGGTGATCCGCGCTGCACCGAGGAGGGAAATGGTCCATGCAGCCCTGCATAGTGCGCACGTGTGGTCAATCTGGTTGTGAATAGGTTCCTGAAGGTCTTCCACCGATCTTCAGAACATTCTGAAAATGGCCAAGGAAACTGATGCAATGCCCTTTATATTATTTCCATATCGTACAAAGCCAATGGAACACACCTCCTCGAGTTGCAGGCGGCAGAACGGCCTCCCCAACACACACTGATATGCAATGAGTTTTTTCCACCCGCTGGAATTCCAGCCTGCACATGTTTGAGACCGACAGTTATGAACAGAAAAGGCCATTAAAAACTATTTTATGATATGATCCGAGGCAGACATAAGTACTCCCCTGTGGTAACTTGATTTCATCCAGTTGGGCAGCTCATGCTGACACCTGCTGTTTGTAGAGGCATTTCGAGGAGGCGACGTTATTTGTCAGTCGCCAGGACACGGGATGAATAACGTCAGTCCACGTGGCTTCATCGTCCTGGAACAGATGCTGAAAAATCTGTCAGGGCAGGGGACTGAGAACGTGGTGAACTACATCTCGTGTGCCACATGAGTCGGTAGGACTTGAAATGGAGGAGGAGGAGTGAGGACATTGGATCAGAATCGTTGTCTGGTGAAATTATGGGATTTTCATACCCAGGTGACAAGAGAGGAGTAGCAGGAGCACAGCTGGCGGATGTGGATGGAGATAGGAAGATGAGGCCAGATGACACCCCAAGCACGAGGCAGTATACAGTGCAAATGGAGGCATGGAGCCCCTCGGAGACACTTTTGCAGATTGGCCCGCAGCAGTGCTTATTTGCCTGGCTAGTGACAGCCGGAATAGTCAGCATCCGGCAGAGGGATGACTTCTGGCTCTCCCCCCTATTGGACCCTCGCTATACCGGACCAAAATGGGAGCCATTTTTTCCCAGCTATTGAGAAGTGAAGACAAACTCAAATACTATAGAGGAAATTCCATCCGTAATCAGTTGGCCGCTGCCTTGTGTAGGCATCGTCCCTCCTCAGGACAGGACTACCGGGTGGGTTCCTCAGCGCTCACGTACTAGCTGCCTCGTCTGCTGGGGGAAGGTGTGGGGGTAGGAGGCAGATACCAGCTTCCATCAGTAGTACCCTGAATCTGTAGTCACTGATGTAGCAAGCTATCCTCACCCTCCTAGTGAGTGAGGGTGCCCCCCCACCCAGTACCCCCCCCCCCCGCCCAAGCAGCAGCAGCAGCAGCAGGACCTGGAGATACAGACCCTAACCAACAGTGGTGGCCTACTTTGACAGCACTCTGGCCTACCGATCATTAGAGAGGATCCGCAGACTACTGGGTGGCCAGCCAAACTTGATGTGTGAAGCCTCCACCACAAACATTGCCGAGTTAGCAGTGGAAGAAGCTGTCCTGCCCCACGCCCCAGTAGGGTGGCATCCAGAGGCGTGTGTTTTCAGTGCGGCGGGGGCCATCGTTACCCTCCAAGGAGAGGCCTCCGCTTGTCCACCACGGGAAATGTGGAACGACTGACCTTTGCAAGAATGAATCCAGGCGTGGTATCGGACCAGGATTTCCACACACCAATGCCCTTAGGCGTCAGTCAGGGTTCAAACAGACCTGCCTCAGCCCTACTATTCTGAGCCGCACCCGCCTGATGTCACACAATCTACTACACCAGTTTATCACCACTGCCTACCACCATCTTTAACCAGGTACTTGGTATTTGCCATCCCACCTCAACACACTGATATTGTGTCCACTCTATACCTCATGCTGGCTCGCTGGCTGTTGCTGTTGACCGTGAACATCCACACGAGTGAGTGTCATTGTGTCCACAGCCTGAACCTCATTGCAGCTGCCGCCGTGACTCCGCTCTCATTCATTGTGCCACTCTGTGGTCTTCCCCTCCTTTTTGCCACCGCTCCAAATGGTCATTGTGGCCACTCTTTGACCACTCATTCTGCAAGCTGGGGACCGTCCTGCTGTGCCCTCCACGACTGGTCATTGTGCCACTGCCTGACTTCATGCTGCTCGCCGCCGTCCGTGGACGCGCTCCGCTCTCAGATCATCTGTACCATTTTGTGAGCTTCCTCCTCATTAGGGCCACGCATCCAGAATGTCATTGTGCCCCTCGCCTGATCTCATGCTTGCTGCTGTTGTGACCTCCACACTGTTGATTGGTGCCACTGTGGCCTAATACTGTTTTTGGGGCCCAGCCTTCAGAATGTCGATTGGTGCCACTGCCTGCTCTCATACTGCTCCAGCCGTGACCTCCACACTGTGTGATTGGTGCCACTCTGTGGCCTATACAGTTTGCCGCCTGCAGAATGTCATTGTGCCACCTGCTGACCTCAATCTGCAGCCTTGCCCGTGACCTGCGCTCTCAGTAATTGTGCCATTCTGTGGCTTCCTCCTGTTTTGCCACCTCCAGAATGTCAGTGTGCCACTGCCTGATCTCATGCTGCTTGTTGGCGCCGCTGTCACCTCCACACTCTGTCGACATAATGTGCCTAGACCTGAGCCCCTCATCTGTTTTTCCCTCACAGCTTTTGCTCTGGCATTACTTTATCATGGCTACAATTCTCGCTTGAGTTTTTGGTCAGTTTTGCCCTCTTAGTGCACAGAGAATTTTATAGTGAAGCGATTCTAAGAGCGGCGTCAGTCGAGACTGCGATTCAATACTAAAACACAACATTGTATTAAGACCAAACCCAAGCTAACCAAGCTCCCTCTGCATATTTAAGCATGGCACAACGAGATCTACAGCACCCTGTGGGCCTGTGTGCGAAGCTGGAAATAGCTGCTTTTTTAACGCGATTCGTGCCGAAGTTAATTCGAACGAAACAAATTTTTGTTCATGTGGAAAATTCGGCGACGTGACCGAATCAAATTTTTGAGAAATTCGCCCATCTCTAATTATATTATATAATTTTATGGGACAACACTGAAGATATGACACTTTGATACAATGTAAAGTAGTCAGGGTATAGTTTATATAACAGTGTAAATTCAGTGTGCCCTCAAAATAACTCAATACACAGCAATCAATGTTTAAACCGCTGGCAACAAATGGAAGTAAAACCCTAAGTGAAAATGGACAAATTCTGCCAATTTGCCATTTTCCCTTAATGGTGTCATTTGACTCTTAAGTGTTATAAGTAGCATCAGGTGGTGAATGGGAGCAGGTGTTGATAAATTTGGTGTTAACGCTCTCACACTCTCAAATACAGGTCACTGGAAGTTTCCAACAATGGAATTTCATGACAAAGGAAAAGTGGTTTGTGCTCTACATAAAGATGTACCTAGGGATAAAGAAGATTCACCAGACACCCTGAAACTGAGCTGCAACACTGTGGTCAAGACCAAACAGCGGTTTAACAAGGCAGGTTACACTCCGAACAGCCCTCACCATGGTAGATAAAAGAAATTGAGTGCATGTGCTCAGTGTCTTTTCAAAATAGACGTATTAGTGCTGCCAGCACTGCTGCTGAGGTTAAAGGGGTGAGAGGTCAGCCTGCCAGTGCTCAGGCTATACACCACTCACTGCATCAAATTGGTCTGCATGACTATCATCCCAGGAGGAAACCTCCTCTAAAAATGATGCAAAAGAAAGCAAACAGTTTACTGAAGACAAGCAGACTAATGACATGGATTACCTGAGCCATGTCCTGTGGTCTGGTGAGACCTAGATAAACTTATTTGTTTCAGATGGTGCCAAACGTGTGTAGAAGCAACCGGGTGAGGAGTACAAAGACAAGTGTGTCTTGCCTACAGTCAAGCATGCTGGTGGAAGTGTCATGGTTTGGGGCTGCATGAGTGCTGCTGGCTGTGGGGAGCTACAGTTCATTGAAGGAACCATGAATGCTGACCTGTACTGTGAAATACTGAAGCAGAGCATGATCCCCTCCCTTCTGGACCCAAAGCACTATTCCAACATGATGATCCCAAACACACCTCCAGGATGACCACTGCCTTGCTAAAGAAAATGAGGGTAAAGGTGCTGGACTGGCCAAGCCTGTCTCCAGACCTAAACCCTATTAAGCATCTGTGGGGCGTCCACAAACAGAAGGTGGAGAAGTGAAAGGTCTCTACCATCCTCCAGCTTCATGATGTCGTCATGGAGGAGTGGAAGAGGATTCCAGTGGCTGCAACCTGTGAAGCTCTATTGACCTCCATGCCCAAGAGAGTTAAGGCAGTTCTGGAAAATAATGATAGCCACACAATATATTGACACTTTGGGCACAATTTTTCCATTTTCACTTTGAGGTGTACTCACTTTTTTTGCCAGCAGTTTAGACATTGATGGCTGTGTGTTGACTTATTTTGAGGGCACACTAAATTTGCACTGTTATAAAAGCTGTACACTGACTACTTTATGTTGCATCAAAATTCAGATCTTCAGTGTTGTCCCATGAAAAGATATAATACAATGTTTACAAAAATGTGAGGGGTTCTGTTACTTACTTTTGTGAGATACTGTATATAGAAGTTCTATACACTTCGTTTATACTTATCTAACAATCTACTAATCTTTTCTTGTCTATCTATTTTTTATCTACTTGTTCTGTCCATCTACTAGCAATCGTTAGCTATTGATTGAAATCACAAGCATAAGCCACAAGTGTTCTTTTTATGTGGCTATTTATGTGTCTATCTATTTATCTATCCTTCCATCTATATATTTCTCATCTATGTGTTTATTTTTTATCACAATATGTCATTTTATATACATTTTATGTATATAAAAACATTATTTACTGCACACATATTGGCTCTATCTATCTATCTATCTATCTATCTATCTATCTATCTATCTTATCACAATCATCTATCTATCTATCTAGCTATCCTTTTTTAGTGCTGGACTGAACAATCTTTTTTTACCTTCTTTAAAGTTGATGATCTTCAAAACCTATCGTCACATAATGTATTTGTGATCACTTCATTTTTTATGGTATTATCCTTTTTAGTGAAACCATATATAGAATACTCTGGGATGGTGACGATTGATGTGTATTTTTTGGAAGTCATGTGCAGCCTTGTTGCCAAGTGGATTAAATGCCTCCTGGATTTTACATCTTTTATGATCCTGCAAGGTTCCAAGTTTGTGAAATCATCCTCCAAATGAACTTTGTGGTAGCAACTGTTTCTATATGATGGAATGGAGGCTGCTGATGAGTTTTGTGGTCCTCTAATCACGTGTATGTGGAGGTGTTCATAGGAACATTATACCCTGGCAGGTTCTTTTTCCATAAGACACATGCCAGCATGACAGATTGGAATGCCTTCCTTTGTAATTTTTTTTGCTAAAGGGGAAAATCTGCTTGTCAACTTGTAGCTAACAGCATCTGAAAAATCATTTTATGTTTCATAATAAGTGATTTCTGAAGCACAAAAGTGGGAACTATTTCCTATGCTAACGGTACACCACCCCTCTAAACAAAACCCTATGTGAGGCAAATCCTATTTAGTGAATACTTTCATTCCTCATAACTTACCAGTTCTGGAGCATCTTTTCCTAGAACTCGGCGTTGTGCTTTTTCTCTGTTTTTTCTCCTGAAAATGTATGACTAAACTGACAATTAGGCGTTACCATTCCCGTTATGAAATGGGAGTGCCCTTTTACACTTAGGCTATGTTCACACGGCTAATTGCACAGCGTACAGTACGCCCCGCTATTATGCTGGGTGTTCAGGAGCTCGAGCTCGCGGGGGGGAGAGGGGAGGGGCGTTCAGCCCGCCGTTCCCATAGACATGCATTACTCGTGGCATATAAGCGCCGTAAATAAATGATATTATCTCCCCGTGCCTACAATACGATCGTATTGAATACGCGGGGAGAGGAGACGTAATCCATAGTTCTCTATGAGACCTGTGGATTACCGTAATGATTGGGGCGCATTTCGCTCGTATTAAAGCGCTGTACGCGCTCAATACGTGGCAAAATGCGTCCCAAAATAAACTGTGTGAACATAGCCTTAAACACTTGACAATCAGTGCTGACAGTGTCAGGCTGTGCAGGGACACGCCCTGTTGACAAGCGAAGTGGTTATGTCAAACTGTCAATTAACTCATATATTTCAAGGAAGAATAACAGAGAACAGCACAATCCAGAGGCTTAAGAAAAGGTGCTTTCCCATTTTTGTTTTATGAGGAAAACAATCATTTACTAAAACATGCATGACCAAAGAAGAATTTACAGGTCCTCTTTAACATCTATAACTGTATAGTTGATAGAGGAGTATGAAGCGGGCTCATGGGCTGAGTCTACTCCATGCCTGGCAGGTAACTGTTACAACCAGGATCTGCCACTAGCAGCTGGGGTCGGAGATGACTGATCCTGGCAATTTAACCTCTTAGGTGCCATGGTAGATGCGATTATACCATCTAAGCTGATAAAATCAACTGCCTGATTGCCCCTTCCCTGAGACAAGGGCTGCTGTCCAGTTGTTATGACAGCCAGTGGCCTAATTAAGGGCCTTTCGGAGGCAAAGTGTAACAGGAGAACCATATTAGTATTTCAAAATAGTGTACAAGCGATCTTGCCTCCTTGTGGTCAATTTCCCTAGGGGGACTGCAAGAACATATGTGCAAAAAGGAAATAAAGGAAATCAGCATTAAAGGTTAATCCACCTCTCATTTTACCATTCTACAAATAAGAAAAAACATTAAAAAGGTGAATGTATTTGGTATTCCTATGTCCATAGTCAATTCTATAACAATGTAATAATATAAATATTATTATTATTATTAATAATAAAAAATGTTCATTCTTCTCAGTGAACGTCATAGGATAAAAAAAGCATAAAAGTTACATTTTTGCGATGTTTTGCCTCCACAAAAACATCGGGATAAAAAATAATGAAAAAGCTGCATGTACCTGGACATGGTACCAATAAAAACTACACTATAGCCCCCAAAAACTAGCCCTTACTTGTGTGACGTGCTGTACCTGTATGGCGCTTTCATTCTGGGGCTGTAGCCGCACGATCTGCAGAGCATTACAGCCATCTCTTGATGCATCAGCTGAAACTGGAGTTAGTTCTGATCCCTGACATTTAACCATATAGATGCCATGGCCAATAGCGACTGCAGCATCTAGGTAGGTTAATGCTGGAAGACAAATAATGGCCTCTAGGTTGGCAATGTATGGAAGCCTGCTAGGCCTGGCCTGTTGCAGGCTCAACAGACTGCCTGTCACAGACATAATACATAGCAATGCTATAATATATTGCTTTGTATAAGAAAATCTAGTCCAATAGTGGAACTAAAAAAAAAAAAAAGTAAATAAAAGATAAAAAAAAAGTTGAAACAATAAAAAAAAATAAAGGAAATATTTGCCAGGATCTTTCCAGCAGGAACTGGTCTCTTTAAAAGATGCATTGGCTTCAGCCACAGAATTATGGAAAAGGGGAACCCTGCAAATATGGTCATAACCCGTAGGGTAGGTATGCTGAGGCTTTAAAAGAGCTGCCCCATCTGGCTGTATTGACTCTTAACAGCCTCTTCAGGCTTCCAAGTTCTGTGCACACTGTGGGTGGGTCTACAGCAGTGACAATTCATCTCTGCTAGCTCCTATTCCTAAATAAGCCTGTTACAGGGACAGTACTAATGTAGAGGTTGTGAAAAACTATGACTCTATCCAAGCAGGATGTCTGACTATAAATGTGAGCTAGCAGAGCTGTACTTGTAATGAGAGATAAACTTACATACTGCCAAGCCACGCTGTTAGCTGCTGGGTGACTGTTATCATTGATGTACTTACACATAATTGTGCTTTGCAGACCTGACAGGATGGTACAAGGCTGCTCCCAGGTGAGTAACTCTTAGGGTTAATTTTTTTTCCCCTCTGTAGAAAGATAAGATCAGAGAGTGAGAAGCTTCTTCCTCCTGATAGGACACAGCTGGGAGTGAAATTACCAACCCTGCCAACGTTAGAGCAGAGATAGGTAGTTGTTAACCTAGGGAAGTTTGCGTAGACAAGTAGGAGATAAGAACTGCTCTAATTTTGAAATGAAGCAAAATCAGAACAGCAATGTATTTGGTAATAGTCTTTATTTACCATTACCTACATGAACTAATCAATGAGATGGGAATTCCCCTTTAACATTCACTGAGCTTGAAGTGAATAACTGGTGGCACCGACACCTCAGGGCACCAGTGGCCCCCGTGCTTCATCATGGATTGCAGCATGTTGGAGTATTTTTCTAATACTGGAATAGCAACTTAAAAGGAAACGTATGTTTCATACAATTAATGGATACATGAGACCTCACTTTGTTACTAATTTCTTATAATTGTGAGATCATGGCTTTTGGCAAATATTCACACATAAGTACTATTGAAATCTGCTGAAGGAAAACGAATCCATATATAATAAGTGTGATTTTAAAGTGCTTTCCGTGTCACATGTAGATGTGTTTTTATTATGTGTGTCTATGATGGATGATACCGGACCCTGGATAGGACATGAGCTGGTTTGTTTTATTTGCAGATTACATCCACATTCTTCATTAAGTCAGCCTTTACTTTTCCAAATTTCTAGGACTTGAAGGTTTCCATATGGCGGAGGCTCACAGCTTAATGGCAAGGAGAGTGTTTTGTGACACAACTTCTGGCCAGTGGAAGACATTCACATTTTGTTATAGGGCAGGTATAGCTGCAACATTTATATGATATTCATGATAATTGTTGTTCTGGAATTTACATAAAATATAAGGAAACTACTTAAAGGGGTTGTCCACCTTGTAAGAAAATCACAATACTAGCTGCGGGGATTCCAGTAAAATAAAAAATTTTTTCACTTCCCCCCCCCCCCCCCAAAAAAATTTAAAATTTTTAAGTTAAAAAAATTCCCTCCCCCCAAAAGGGGGGGGGGTTTTTTTTGAAAATTTTGGGGTTTTGGGTTTTTTAAATTGGGGTTTTAAAGGGGGAAAAAGGGGGAAATTTTTTTCCCCTTTTTAAAAAAGAAAAAAGGAAAAATTTTTTTTAAAAATTTTTTAAAAAAAACCCCCCCCCTTTTTTAAAAAAATTTTTAACCCTTTGGGGGAAAAAAATTAAAAAAAAAACCCCCCCAAAAAAAAACCCCCCAAAAGGGGTTTTTCCCCCTTTTTTTTTTTAAAAAATTTTTTTTTTTGGGGAAAAAAAAAAAACATTTTTAAAATTTTAAAAAAAAACCCCCGGGAAATTTCCCCTTTTTTTCATGGTTTTGGGTTTTTTAAAAAAAAATTTTAAAAAAATTTTTAAAAAAAAAACCCTTTTTTAAAAAATTTTTTTTTTTTCCCCCCGGGGCAAATTTTTAAATTTTTTAAAGGTTTTTTGGGTTTTTAAATTTTTTAAAAATTGGGAAAATTTTTTTTGGGGGGTTTTTTTTTTTAAAAATTTTTTTTGGCCAAAATTTTTTTTTTTTTTAAAAAAATTTCCTTTTGGGGGGCCGGGGGAAAAGGAAGGTTTTTTTTTTTTGGGGGAAAAAAATTTCTTTTTTAAAGGGGGGGTTTTTTTTTAAATTTTGAAAAAAAATTTTTGGGGGGAAATTTTTTAAAAAAAAAAAAATTTTTAAAAATTTTTTCCAAAAAAACCCAAAATTTTTTGGGGGGGGGGGATAAAAAATTTTTTAAACCCCCCAAAAATTTTTTTTAAATTTAAAAAAAAAGGGGGGAAAATTTAAAAGGGGGGGGGGGTTTTCCCCCCCCCAAAAAAAAAAAAAAAAAAAACCCCCCCCCCCCCGGGGGGGGGGGAAGGGTTTAAAAAGGGTTTTTTTTCCCAAAGGGGGCCCCCTTTTAAAAGGGAAAAAAAAAAGGGTTTTTCCCCCCCTTTACCTTTTTTTTAAAAAAAAAATTTAAATTGGGTTAAAAACCCCCCCGGGTTTTAATACCTTTTTTTAAAAATTTTTTTCCCCCCCCTTTTTTTTTTTCCCAAAAAGTTGGGTTTTCCTTTTTCCCCCTTTTTTGGGGGCCCGGGGGAAAAAAAATTTAAACCTTTTTCCCCCCCTTTTTTTTTTCCCCCCCCCCCTTTTTCCCCCCCAAAAAAACCCCACCAAAAAAAACCCCCCCCAAACCCAAAAAATTTTTTTTAAGGGGGCCAAAAATTTTAAAATTTTTTTTGGAACCCAAAATTTTTTTTTAAAACCCCCCTTTTAACCCCCCCAAAAAAACCCTTTTAACCCCCCCGCCCTTTTTTCCCTTTTTAAAAATTTAAAAATTTTTTTTTTTCCCTTTAAAATTTTTTTTTTTTTTTTGGGGGGGGGGCCCTTTTTAAAAGGGTTAATTTTTTTTGGGTTTTGGGGGGAAAAAGGCCCCCGTTCCCCAAAAAAAAAATAAAAAAAAAAAAAAAAAAAAAAAAGGGCCCAAAAATTAAATTTTTTGGGGGGGGGTTTTGAGGGTTTTTTTTACCCCATTTGGGTTTTTTTTCCCCCAAAAAATTTTTTTCCCCTTTTTCCCCCCTTTTCCCCAAACCCCCCCCCCCCTTTTTTCCCCCCCCCCAAAAAATTTTTTCCCCCTTTTTTTCCCCCCTTTTTTTTTTCCCCCCCCAAAAAAATTTTTTTTTTTTTAAAAAAATTTTTGGGGGGCCCCCCCTTTTTTAAAAAAAAACCCCCCCCCAAAAAAAAAATTTAATTGGGAAAAACCCTTTAAATTAAAAAAAAGGGCCCAAAAAATTTCCCCTTTTTTTTTTTTAAAAAAAAAAAGGGGGGGCCAAAAAAGGGGGTTCCCGGGGGAAAAATTTTCCCCTTTAAAAAAGTTTTTTTGGGGGGGGGGAATGGAAGGGGGGGGGAAAAAAAAAAAGGGGATTTAAAGCCGGGGGGGAAAAAAAAAATTTTTAAAAGGGGGGAAAAATTTTTTTAAAAAAAAAAAGGGCCCCAAAATCCCCAAAAAAAAGGGGTTTTCCCCCCCAAAAAACCCCCAAAAAAAAGGGGGCCCAAAAAATGGTTTTCAAAATTTTTTTGGGGGGGGTTTTTTTTAAAATTTTTTTCCCCCGGTTTTTCCCCCCCAAAAAATTTTGGGGGAAAAAAAACCCCGGGAAAAAATTTTTTTTTTAAAAAGGGAAAAACCCTTTTTTTTAAAATTTTTTTTTTTTAAAAAAAAACCCTTTGGGGGGGCCCCCCCCGAGCCCCCTTTTTCCCCCCCCGGGGGGTTTTTTTTTAAAAAAAACCCCCTTTTTTTTCCTTTTGGGGGAAAATTTCCCTTTTGGGGGGGGGGGAAAACCCCAAAAAAATTTTTAAGGGGGGTTTTTTTTTTGGGGGGGGGGCCCCCCCAAAATTTTGGCCTTTGGGAAAAAAAAATTTTAAAAAAATTTTTTTTTTCCCCCCCCCGGCCCCGGGGGGAAAAAAAACCCAACCCAAAAAATGCCCGGGAAAAAAACCCGGGGGCCCCCCCCGGGGAAAAATTTTTTTTTAAAATTTTTTTTTAAAAAAAAAACCCCCCCCCCCCCCCTTTTTTTAAATTTTGGGGGAAAAATTTTTTTCTTCCCCCCTTTTCCAGTTTTGCTAAAGTCCATGCAGAGCTTTTAAACCTTGAAAAATACTGATCTTTGTCACATATTGGGCGACATGGTGTACCCGTTTTATGGCGTGAGTAAAGTCACAAAAACGGTCATTGCCCCTGTCCGACATATTTTTATAAGGACTTTCGACTAATAATGGTACTGTTCCAAGCGGCTCGACAGTATTTTTTGCGCCTGTCTAGTCTGTGCCAGTTTTCATACATGTCACCCACTGATTTTCCTCAATACTAAAAATAAATCAATTCTTGAGGCAAATTCAGCACTAAAGACATGGACAAGGCACCTTCAGGTACCTGGAAATTCCACTTAAGTATGATCCAGACTTGTGCAAGTCCACAATTGCCTTCCTGATATCTTGGCTGATTTTTTTTTAGACTTTCCCATGATGTTACAAACAGAAGCAGTGTGTTTCTGGTGTGCTTAAAAATAAATCTACAGGTGTGTCTCTAATTAACTCAGATGTTGCCACTAAACAGAAGCTTCCAAAGACATGACATCATCATATGGGCTGTCCCAAATTGTTTAACGGCAGAGTAATGCTAGTGTATGTAAACTTTTGGCTTTGCAGAAAGTAATAAAAATGCCTTAAAAATTATTTTATATAGTATATGTAAACTTCTGGTTTCACCTGTATGTCTACACAGCAATGTTAAAATGCCATCCAAAATCCGACAGCATTTTAACATTGCTGTGTAGACATACACAGACTGGACCACAGTTTTGGCACAGATTTGTTATAAAAAATGTGGCCGGCTTTTGGATTTGCCATCTGCCCCGTACATTGAATATAATTGAATCCGGCAGAATCCGGATTTTAAACCCCGGGAAAAAATCAGCCTGTATGATGCAGCACAGATTTTTCATTGCAGTCTACACAGCACTGTGTAGCGCCGGGCTTTGGGCGGATTCTAAATACTAAATCCACCGAAAATCCGGAGAGAATCCAGTGCTGTGTAGACACAGCCTAAGGGGCCATTTACACGGCAAGGGACAAATACCGGTCGGTTTATCCGACCAGTATTCGTCCCGTTTTGCGGCCGTCCCCATGGACGCGATGAGCGGAGAAAAGCCATCCCCCTTCACATTCACTTGCACATATTCTGTCCGAAAACCAGACGGAAGAAAGTGCATGTTGAATGTCTTTCGGGCGGCCCGCAGGCAGAAAACCCGTGCAGTGGGGATTACTGCACGGGTTTTCCATAGAGCCCCATTGTGCTCATTTTCGGCCGGTTTTTCAGACGTCTGAAAAACCGGCCGAAAACCCGTGCCGTGGGGACATGCCCTTATTTTCTGGTAATTGTTGATTCGTCGTGCACATCTACATTGTATCAACTTGTGGTTGACATATATATAAGATACATTTTTTCTACATTGTATTAGCTATTTTTCCTGACCGGTTATCCGTTGGTAGATGCACATGATCAAGTGGCATCAAAGCCATGCCCAAATTGTTAAATGCATAATGGAGATTAGAACTAAAGAGGAGCAATCTATACATTCCTGTACATTCTCAAGCCCTATCATCAATCAGGGGGGCCTCAATGCAATGTTCTGTGATGACAAGACTTTCTGAGGGTGTTACTCTAATAACCATAATAAATTTAAAGTCTATATAAATGATTATTATATGATGTAAAAAACAATAATCAGAACACCCACACAGCTTGAGGTCTATCCAACTCATAATAGCCACACCATGCTTTATTGTGAACGCCAAATACGGTTAAAGAATAGTTATAGGAACTCAGTCATCCAAATTAATTTTTAAATTAAGGGGCTGTCATAAAATTGGGAGGACCCAATAGGGCACATGGGGGGCCTCATTAACGCTGCGTGTTTATAAGTTTCCCGCAATGTTTATGGGGTTTGGTTTTTGTAGGGGCAGGCCGGGACTGATGAGCTCTAGAAGTTAAAAACCCCCATATGTAAAAACATTTTTGGGGTTTCCCGCTGTGACGTTACCTTATTCATTTCCAGGGCTCTACCTCCAGGTCATTTTTTTTAATGAAACCTTGAAATGATATTACTTTACTGCGCTCCCTTCCAAAAATTTTATAGGGACAATTTGGCAAAAGTTCCTCCTGATTGTTCTTTCTGCCCTTCAAGGATTCAAACACTTTCCCTCAATTTTCCCGCAGGGGTTGTAGGGTGGAAAGTTGATGTAAAAAACGAGCTTCAGGCTTTGATCACAAAAGTTTTTTTTTCTTTTGCTTATGGTGCATCCGAAGGAATTTCAAAAATATAAAGGGTTAATCTTCCCTTTCTGTCACTGGGATTTAATTTTAAGACCTTTGGTTTGCCCCCTTAAATTTCTTTTTTTTTTTGCCATTTCAATTTTTTTTTTTTTATTTTTTTTATATGGATTTTAAAAAATTTGATCATTTCCCGGGGGTGGACCCCGGACATAAGAGGACCCCTTTCCAAGAACAGGATATGGACGCTTTGCTTTAACCATTAAATTTTTTTCTCAAAAAAAACAGTGCAGTTTGAAACAAATTTGCTCAAACCCCCCTTACATAGAGTTGAAACCAGAAGTTTTATACCCCTTTTTATAAAAAGGGCAATATGCATGTTTTTCCCCACTATCTGACACGAAATCAAAAATAAACCCTTTTCCCCGGGTTTTGGGCAAATTTGGGAAACCCCCAAAAATTAAATTTTTTTTTGCCCAAAAAGCCCGAATAATAAGGAAAAGAAAAAATTTTTTTGTATTTTTTTTACTTTCTGCAAAGTTTAAAAATTTAATTTCATTAGGATTACTATGCCTTTTAAAAAAATTTGGGGCAGCCCATTTGGGTGAAGTCATGCCCTTTTTGAAACTTTGATAGGTTAATTGAAACATCTAAATTTAAATTAGAGACACACCGTGGATGTATTTTTTTAGGGACACCCAAAAAAAAAAACTGCTTCGTGTTTTAACATCATGGGGAAAATTCTAAAGGAAAACAGCCCAAAATTTTGAGGAAGAAAAATTTTTGGAAATTTTCACATGTCCCGGTTTACCTTGGGCAATTTCCAAATTAAATTTAAAAGGGGCCCTTTTATTTGCAGAAACAATTTTATGCAAATACAAACAAGTTTGGAAAAAAGTCCAGCCATCATAAACCCCTCAGGAAGTAGACGGGTTCTGTTTTCTCAGGGGATGAATGTTTCCCTTTTGGGCCGGGCATATGCATATCAAACCCCCCAAGAAAAAAAAGCAAAAAACCTTGGAAGATTCTGGGGAATGGTAACATTCTGTCATTTTTCCAAAAGTAACGAGTAAAAATGTAACAAAAGGGCTGAAAGGCCACTGTGCCGGAAAAAAGCCATTTCTCCAAAAAAACAAAATAAAACCAGATTTTAAAGTTTTTAAAAGCACAAAAGGGAAAAGAGACCTTTATTTTAGAAAAAGTCCCCGTGGTTTTACAAAACTAAAATTTAACTCTTTGGCCATAATACCAGTTACATTTGTAGGAAAAAGGGGGGAAGCTCAAAAGGTTAAAAAAACACCATCCCAACTGTAAAAAAAAATGGGGGGGTAGCATCATGTTGTGGGGTTTTTTTTGCTGCAGGAGGGACTGGTTGGGACTTCACAAAAAAGATTTGGGAAACATGAAGGAAAGGGGGGGAAAATTAAAGTGGGAAATACGAATTTTAAAATCTCCCAAAACCCTCACCAAAAAAGTGGAAAAACTTTGAAGGGGGAAATGGGTCTTCCAGATGGACAAAGACCCCCAGCTTCTGCCCAAAAAAGGTTACAAAGTGGCTTAAGGATTTTCCCCAAATCAATGTTTTGGAGTGGCCCCACAAAAGCCTTTTATCTCAAACCTATTAAAAAAAATTAAAGGGCAAAAACTGAAAAAGGGAGGGGGGGAAGGGGATAAAAAGGTCAGGAAAAAACCAGTTCTGTCAAGGGGGAAAAAATTTCCCCAAAAAATGCTTTTGATAACCCGCAGTCCCGGGAAAAAAACCCCAAATTTTTTTAGCAAAACCTTTTTTTGGCCCCCCTCCTTGGGAAGGGTGGGGCAATTTACTGGGCCCTTTTGGACAAAAGTCAAGGGGCAGGCCCTCTTCCCCCTGATTGTGTAGCCCTACTTTAAACAGGAGAAGGGCCATTTGAAGGCTTGGAAACCTTTGTGTGTGACACCATGAGGGGGAAAAATATTGACCTTCTGAAAAGGGTCAAGGGGGGGGGGGGGAATCCACTGGACCACCCCCAGGCGGTGGGGTAAACCCCCCAAACCCGGGAAGTGGAAACTAAAATGGGGTTTCCCGGGATTCACCAAGCCCCCCACAAAGCGGGGTGGGGCCCTTTCTGCGGCGGGAGCCACCAGGTCAAAATACCCCCCGGCGGGGCCCTTTCCTGGGGGCGGCCAAGGGGAACGGGGGGGGGTACAGGTCAGCACAGGGTCGTTAGTGGAAAGGCGGGAGGCAGGACTGGGGCTCTGGTGTAGGGGGTAGACAAGCGGGAGGTCAGGACGGGGGCTTGGGTTTGTGATCGGTAAACTTTAAGAGTTGGTCGGTACACAGAAAGGGAAAGACAGAAACACTTGGGACGCTTTTTCCCAAAAGGGAAAACCACCAAGGGATCCGGCGAGGCCGGGCGGGAAAGAAGGGCCGGACCTAAATAGGAGCAGTCCCCGGCAATACCCAATTCCCGGGCGACTGCCCCTTCAAATTTAAACAGCCGGGCCCCGCGCGCCCCCTTTGGGGGCGGAGCCACGGCCGGGAGGAGATAGCAGGGGTCCCGGGGGAAAGTGGACGCCGGGGGGGGGGGACAGAGTGGCCCCCGAACTACGTGGGGACGGGGCTCCGCTGGGACAGGGCAAGGGCGCCCCTGCGACCCGGGACAAGGTGCAGGGGGCCCGTGAAGACCCCCCCCCCCTTTGGGGCCCCCCCCTTTTGGCCCCCCTTCTCTTACGGGAATTGAAAAAAATTTTGGAAAAGGCTGCGGTTCGGATATTCTCCCCCGGGCTAAAAACCTCTTTTCGGGCCAACCCCTTCCGTCCCCAGGAAGTTCACTTTCCCTGTTCTCCTCATGCCAGAATCTTTTGACCCGAAGACATGGGCGCTCAGCACAGGGAGGAGGAAACAGCCTTCGGGGAAAAACGTTTTTAAGGACAGGGGTTCAGAAAGGGAGACATGAAAGAATTGGGATTCTCTGTGGGGGGACCGGGTTTGTATGACTCGGGTTGTTTCGGCTATACCTCAAGGGGGTCCCAGGAAATGGGGGTCCCATTTTAGAAGGCATCTTAGGGGGACATATCAGACGAGAGCCCACCTTGTCACCTGGAGAGAAAAACCCGGAAAGGGGGGATTTTTTTTTTTGTGTTGGGTTTCATGCGTCGGAAAGGGGGAGCACGACGAGGGTCTGGACCAGATGGCCTTCCGTCTTGAACCGTGGTCCCCGCCGGGACCCCAGAGGGGGGGGTTTTCCGAGGGAGAGAAGGCGGGGATGCAGGCCATCAGATGTAGAAAGGGGAACCTCCGGGCTAAAATCGGAGTTATAAGAGAACTCCGCCCCTGGCAGTAAACGGACCCGTATCTTGACTGCCCAGGGAAATGGCGAAGGTAAAACCCCAAGACTTGGGTTTTACCTCCACCTGGGCCGTTCGTCTGGGGTGGTAGGGGACGAGAAGTCGGGGCTTCATCTAATTGGTTGGGAAGGGCTCGCCAAAAAATGAATACAAATTGAAACTCCCGGGGGAGACAAATTTGCTGAGGGGGTCCATGCGCGAAAAAATGAAGGGAAAATAGTCAGCCAAGGGGGGGGCAGATGGGAGCCCCCTTTAAGGGGCGAAATGCGCCATTGGGAAAAACGATCCCTAATCACCCAAAAAAATGGTGTTGCCAGCGGGAGGGGGGTCAGTTATGAAGCCAGGAAATGTTGGACCAAGGTGATTGGAATGGGGGGGTGGCGTATAGACCCCCCGGCTTGTGACGTGGGGTCTTTTTGCGGGGACAGGAATTTACAAGACGAAACGAAGTCCTTAACGTCCTTTTCAAGCTCAGGCCACCAATAGAACCGGGATATCAGGTGGAAGGTTCTTCGGGCGCCGGGATGACCAGCCACCAATGAGTGGGAGCAGGAGCACAGGCACGCCTGCGACCTGGGACAGAGGTTGCAGAGGCGTCCGTGACACCTTCCTCATATTATTCTAATTTTATGAAATACAGTTTTATGGATTTTTATTAGCTGTAAGCCATAACCATCCACATAGAAAAAAGGCTTGAAATATATTTCCCTGTGTTTAATGAGTATATAAAATATATGGGTTTCTCTATTTGAGTTGAATTACGGACATAAATTAACTTTTCAATGATATTTTAATTTTTTGAGATGCACTAGTCCTTGGAACTCCCACTAAAACGAATGGAGAGTGCCTCATATGCGTAATCACCTCTCTGTTCCGCAGGGAGAAGTTCATTGACCTTTCAAGCATTTATGGAAAATACTGTAGATGTGCTATAAATGTCTGAGATAGGAACACACCTTAAATTAAGGTAGGGGTCTGATCTGAGGTCTTAATAATTAAGAGTTCTGGTCTGGGATTTCATCCAGAACTTTCTGCGTATGTGGCTGATACCTTTTCGGGACAGCATTGGTCAAGTCATAAGGTTTTTTCACAGCTCCGTGCTGTAAGTACAGCAATATTCATATGGCAAGAGTGTGAAAATGTTTGTGTTATCTTAAATTCCCGGCCAAACATGATATAAAACAAATCATTTCCAATAAAGCTTCAGCTATAAACCTGTTTATTACATTTGGCATCAACAAGGGAAAAAACCGTGTTGTGCATCTAGTGATTGTAACTTTCTTCTGTATTGTCTTATGTTTGTCATTTCCTTACAGTATTAAATCCAAGTGAATGGCTCCAGGGTCCAGTACATTACACACAGGCTTATTACTAGCAGCCATTCTCATTGTTTTATAGGTGAAGGTGCAAGCAAAATGGAAGCATTCATAACAGGGGCCCACGTAGCATGGAGATGGACCATACTGTGGCAATGCAGATCTTGGAGAGGGGTTCCTCTGGTTTTTCCATTTTATAGGAACACTATTTTGTGTACCATGAAGATCAAGGCCATATTCTTAGGCATAAAAATAGCCGTAGCAACTGCTATGAGGCCCAGAGGTTTGATGGTTTCCTGTAAGGGGCCAGAATATAGCACCTTCTTGTTGGGAATTGGTGTTATGTAGTACTATAATGTTGGTCGTCTGATATATGGCGCTACTATTCATGGCTTCAATTATTGCTATCTGTGCTGCTGCTTCAGTTTCCTTTCATTAGGTTGTAGGGGCCTTTCGTATTTTTTTATGGAGCCCTACAAATGCTATTTACATCCCTGGTGATGGCTACAATTAGTAGCATGGATCTGATAAGCAGAATAGCAACAAGTAATGGACCTAGAGAGCAATCTAACCAATTTGTGCTCAGCAAAGAGAGGCTAGTCAGACTAACAGGACTAGGACTTACCTCCCTGATACTAGGGGGGCAGCTTTTCTGCATCTCATCAGTAGACACTGGATGTTAAAGGGGTTGTCTCCCCTCAGAGTTTCATAGATGCATCCGGTCACTTCCTGGTCAGGCTGTCTGTAATTAGCATAGAGCTCTGTGTATTCACTCCTTGTATTCAACTCTGTGTTTTCAGTCTGCTAATTAGTTTAGATTAGCTTAGAAGCTTCTCTGAAACTGCTAGCAGGAGATTTATCTAAAGTAAACAGCAGTAATTACTGGCTTTTGTCTGAAAGTTCAGATAACACACACACTCTCACTCTAGCTGCAGTGACCTGTTTGATGACCTCACTCCCTGCTATCACATAGAGCAAACAGCAGGGGAAAAAGAGTAAACAGGTCGGTCACTGGGTGAACCAAATAGAGCCAGGAAGGTGATAAAATCATTTGTAGCTCCTTAACAAAAAAAAAGAATAACAAAGCAATGTATTTGGAAAACGTCTTCATTTAGTGTTCCCTACATATTCTTTGTACCGAGACAACCCCTTTAATACTTTTATGCATTCTGCAAAACCGGAAGAATATGTATGTAAAAGGCAGCTTGTATTCTGCTGCTGGTGGATTTGACATTCACCAAAGGGTAATCTCATAGCCTGCATTTTATTTTATTGTATTGCTTAAAAATAAGGAGTATTAGGAACTTGTAGAATTCAGGTAACCTCTTATGTTGGAACAGATGTGTCTCCCAGAATTCTGTCCTATGTGGCTTAGGACATGTCTACACAGCACTGGTTTTTCGGCGGATTCAGTATTTAGTATACATCAAAAATCCAACTGTAACCAGTGCCCCATAAACAGCAGAGAAAATCCAAGCTGTCATCTACACAGCACAGATTTTTTCCGGTAGCTTTTGAAATCCGCCAGTTTCCGGCAGATTTTAAAACATGCTCTACCTTACGCCGGATTCTCGGCGGAGTCCTGTACAGACAATGCAATGGGCCAGTAGGAAATACAAAATCCGCACCAAAAACCACTGTACGGTGATGTTGAAATGAAGTCGGATTTTGGATGGCATTTTAAAATTGCTGTGTAGACATAGCCTTAGGCTCCAGGAAAATCTCAGACTTTCCCTGGCTAATTCAGCAAGGAAAGGGTCCTTTGCTCATCTGGGTGCACCTGCAGCCTTTGTAGGGTGTACAAGTGCACTCAATCACTGCCTGCATATGGGTCTCGTGGAACTCTACTGCTAGAGCTGAAACTACAGTGTGAGTAACACACGATATCTGTTTCTAGTGTATGCCCAGGGTCACTCAGTATGCCCCATTCCTCTATTTAGTTAGAGCTCAGCCAAGTAGGTTTTTTTGTCTTCTATTTTGCCTCAAGTCGAAGGGGTGTTCCCACCACAGACTTTGATGGCATATTGCTAGCACATGCCATCAAATTCTGATAGATGTGGATCCCACCTCTGGAATAAACATCTATCTCGGAAGTGGGCCCCCGAAAGTTACAGACAGCCGGTCACCCTTGCACACGTCTCTCCATTCTGTTGTATAAGAGCTCCGAGTACAGCCGAGCACTGTGTTCATCTCTGCTCAGAACTCCCATGTGACCGAATGGAGAGCTGGACGCAAGCGTGACCGACTCTCCAGTCTGCTCTGTAACTTTTGGAAATAACAGAAATTGTTTGTTTGCAGTGCGTGCCTCCAAAGATTGTGCAACAAATCATTGAGTTAAAGAGGTTTTCTCTCTACAATGATTAATTTTCAACATGTGGGAACAGGTTAATGAGGACTTGTTCTCAATACAGTAGTACCTCAGTATAAGTCCGCTTTGGTATAAGTCCAACTTGGTATAAGCCCTGTTTGGGCTCGAAACATTTTGTTTGGCATATAACATTTGTCGGTGGACCTGCCTGGTAGCGGACGCGTAACATAGGAGCTCGTCACAACTTCCAGCCGGTTATCTCAAGCGAGGATGAAGGATTTAGCAGCCTGTTGCTTCCAGAGGTGAGCGCTGCTTTGGCCGCACACAGACACTACACGCAGCTTCTATTATCAGGCACTATCAGTCCTCTCATAAGTCGTACCTCTATAGCCACTCTTCCTCACTCCCGATCCTCTCATCTCCTGCTCCGACTTACTTGTGAAATAGACTGCAGAGTAGCCTGCTTGTTCTGAGTATGACAGTGAGTATGAGGTGGTTTGGGACTCTGGTATACCTCTCTCATTTACCTCTCAGCAGACCTACCATCTCCAACCCTCTGCAGAGTTGCGTTGATCTAGGTCTGCTAAAACACAGTCAACCTGCTGCCAGCGACAGCTCACACACCCTGCTATTACAGCTTCATCCAGGCTGCCTTTGGAGAATGTGAGTAATATTGTGGAAGATACACAATAATATTATTATTATTATTATTATTATTATTATTATTATTATAAGAATGGATTTATTATTTTCACTTTATGTCCTATGGGAAAAATTTGTTTGGTAAAAGTCCAGTTTAGTGTAAGTCCAAGGATCTGGAACGGATTAATGACTTATACCAAGGTACCACTATACATTGCTCTATTGATATTGCCCTGGTCAACAGAAAAGAGAGATTTTATCTGATTATCTGCTCTGTGTGAACACAATTGTCTCTAGGTTACCGTCCATATCTCCCTTCCTGCTTAGACAGAGAGCAGGGAGTGAGGTCACCATGGTCAGAAGAGAACAGTCTTTATCTATAACAAGATTAGATTAACACTTGTTTTTACTCCTCAGAGGTCTGTAGCTTTGTTTATTTACAGATAAAGGGCGACATGGATGAACTTGGCACCGACTCATTAGTTCTAACTGGCTTAGTGTGGAAGGCGACTGAATGTATGAAAGTGTCATACATGGGCAACGTAATATATAGTAGCAACACAATGAATTGTCTTCTATAAATCTTTGCTATATATCAAAAAACAAGTACAAAATATAATGTATCACCTTATCAGGCTTACCACACAATTCTACCTATTCTTGGAAACAACGAAGAAAAGAGATAGAAAGTATTTTGCCTGCAGTTCAGTTTATTGGCCGATCAGCTGATACGTTCAGACATTTGTCTTCCTAAATCCACCACATAAGAAAAAAATAGGCCTGTGTGAACAGGTATATATAACTGTTTGGCGTGTACAAATTGTTCATCTATTATAAAGGGCTCTACTATTACACATCCTACAACAGGCCATACTATTCCCCAATGAAATTTCTTTACATGCGATACTAGAGGCATTATTTATTTGCTTAAATGCCCCTGTGGTAAGGTATATGTAGGGCAGACTAGTCGCCCCATCAAGATACGGATTAATGAACAAAAGTCCAGCATCAGATTATATGGTAGGAAGGATTCTATAGCCAGTACAGAAAGAACTCAGAAAAGGTATGGCGAAACTATAGTTGCAAAACACTTATGTGAGGCGAGACATGAGGTGTGTGATTTAAGATGGTGCGTGCTAGACAAGGTACACTCGGCTGAGGCCTCTACCCTTACTAATAAATTATTATGTAGGGAGGCATATTGGATTTATCATCTGGAGTCCTGTTCACCTAAGGGAATGAATGAAATGTTACATTTAAAGCCCCGTTTGTAATTTATTTTAACAATTTTATGTGTTTATTTTGTCTTTCACTTTTTGTATATTTCGCACTCGGATATGTAGCCCGATTGATATGTCTAATACATAGACATCCTTGTAGCCAATTAGTAATTAGAAGGGTGGATTTACATACATATCAAAGTACTCACCACACATGCTTGAGAAAAAAAGTTGCAGGTGATCCACAAGTTGTGAGGGCAGCTCACCTCTCATACTTTCTTAGTCAAAAGACTCTACCACAATATGGATTGAGTTGCTGAACGTTCTATCTCTATACCTGTTGGAGGATGAGTGTGTTTCCAAGAATACGTCGAAGAATTGTGTGGTACGCCTGATAAGGAGATACATTGTATTTTGTACTTGTTTTTTGATATATAGTAAAGATTTATTGAAGAAAATTGACTTTATTGCTACTATATACTACGTTGATTATATCTAGAGGTTGGGGAACCTCAATTATGGCAACACTTTGGGAAAAACCCAAAAAAAATTATGGTTTAAAGGGAAATTATTTTTTTGAAAAAGTAAAGGGCCCTTTGTAAAAGGGGGGTTCATAAAGGGAAGAAAGGCTTGCCTTGCAGAGAAATTTTTTTTTGGCCCCTTTGCAAAAGTGTTGTGCTGGTAAAAGAATGTCCCAAGTTTTGTCGAAAGGCAAATTCATACACATTTAAAAAAGGGCTACAACTTAAAAACAAAAAACAAAAAACTTTTTGCAGCCCCCTTCAAAAACGTCTCCAAAAAACCCAAATTCTTTTCCCTAAAAAACCACCCCACAAAACCTGAAATATGAAGCTGCCTGGGGCCTCGTGAAATATCAGGGTAAAAAAAAAACCCCCCTTTAAATTTTACTATCTTTGGGTTTTTCCAAAGGTCAGTTTCATTAGTGGGAGATCAGTACAGAAAATAATTCTATAGGGAAATCTTTTTGATTTTTCTTCTTAATATTTGGGTGTTTTTTTCCAGGACTGAATTGCGAAAAGATGTTACTCACAATATTAATTTTCCCTGTTGCTTTACAACATATGTGTTTTTTTTAGGGTATTTTTAAAAATTTTTAAATGGGTTTTAGAAAACCTTTTTTGAAATTTAGGGTCACAGGTTTTTTTTTGGGTGCGTCTAAGGTATTATCCCAGCCCTTATATATGCAGGCATTAAAACATTCTTGTGTGCATGTTTTAAGGGCTGTTTTCCCCTAACTAACAACAAAGGGACAAAAAAGAACCTTCAGTAATGATAAAGAAAAAACTCAAAAAAAAACTTTTTTTTGGAAATAATTAAAAAAAAGGAAAATTTGCCAAACCGGAAAATCCCTGTAGTCCTTATTAAAAAATCTACCTACTCACTCTAAAGAAAGAAAAAACGGAGAAAAATCCCGCAGTGAGCTTTCCAGTCCTTTCCCCCCAAAATGCCTTGTGATATCAGATGTTAGTTAGTGGGCTAAAAGGCAACCCAAAACACTACACACCTTAAGGGGTGCCCCCAATAAGGAGAGATTTCCCCTTTCTCTCTACAATTTCCCTAAAGAAAATTTTGGAAAAAAAATCAAAATCCAAAAAAACACAAAAAAAAAGTCCACAAAAAAGTGCCCAAAAACACCATTTCCAAAAAAAATTTAAAAACCCACAAATCAAAAAAACCATCAAAAACCCTTAAATCCCCCCTTTAAAATCCCAACAGGGTTTCCCCCGTGTTTAGGGGGGGGGTTCATCAGGGGAAAAGCACAAAAAAAAAGGATACAAAAGAAAATTCCCAAATTAGATGGGGAATTATGCTTACGCCCCCTTCTTATATAGTGTTTGTAAAAGCCGGTTCCAGATAAGGCTCAAGGGGAATTCCTTTGCTAAGCCCCCGGAAAACGTCCCCCCGGGGGAACAAGATGTATTTCAAAGTAAACAAAAAGGCCCTGTTATTTAAAAATCCCAAAAAGAGTTTTGAAATCGCCCCCAAAATTTACGTCATATCGTAAAGGCCGCGGGGAAAAAAACATTTTCAAAAAAGCGTGAAGATTCAAAAACGGGCCCCTCCCCAAAAAATTCAGAAGGGGTGCGCATGCGCAGTTCTAGGATTGACTTTAACCCCGCCAATAAAAACCCCGGGGCCTTGCGATAAAAATAACTGGGTCAATTTTATGGTTTTTAAAGGAAAAAAAAAACCTACAGGGGCGGCGCAAAAGGGGGACATGGGTGAAGAAACATTCCGGCCCCCAAAAAATTTATAAACCAGAGCACCGAAAACAAAGGCGCAGGCGAAAGCTAGATTTTTCGTACCGCAAAAGTGGGGAAAACAAAAAAGCCAAAAAAGGGGCCCCAGTTTTAAACCAGGCAGGTATCGATCTACATTGTAAAGGAAATATGAAAAACCACTAAAAAGGGAAAAATTTTGGGTTCGGGCTAAAACGGGGTTTAAGCAGGCTCGCTAATATGAAAAGAATTTTAAAAGGAGGGGAAGGGGAAAAAAGCAGACAAAAACTGTTTAAAGCAAAAATATAGAGATTCCATTAATAAAAAACCCAAAACGGAATTTAAAATTTAAAAGATAAGTAAAGGGGTAGTTTTAAAAGAAAAATAATTTAGAAAAAAGATAGAAATAAAATATCCCAAAAAAATTTTTAAGGCAAAAAAGATTTGATCCCAAAAAGTAATAAAAGTAAAAAATCTATTTAAATTAAAAAAACAACAATTTGCACTCTGGGGAATAAAAATAAATAAGAAAAAGGAGGGAAATTCATTTAGTCCGAAAGGCTAAAACAGTTTTTAAGGGTTGAAATACCCAAATTGGGGCTTCTCTTTTTCCGAATCTTTCTTTAAAAATTCACCTTTTACGGGGGGGAGGGATGTCCCAAACCCCTCAAATAAACTGAGAAAAAAATTTTGCTAAAAGGATTATCACGTTTGTCTCAAATTAAAGTCCCTCCAAGAGGATTTTTCACGATCATTTTGGGAAAAACCCCCAATATGCTCAAAATTTCTCCTCCTCCTTCCCCGGATGGTTTTTCCCCCGAAAAAAATTTTTTAATGGGCATGGGCCCTTTATACCTGGAAACCCAAACCCTTTTCTTTTTAACTTTTAAAGCATAACTTACAGTTTAAAGGGAAATTTCCCAAGAGGAAAAGGGTTCGTCCCCGCATTTTTAGAAACCTGGGATATAATTGGCAGGCCTTACAACTACCACATCAAAAACGGCCTGTGGGCTAGGGCAAAGCCACACCGTATCTCCCTTAGGCCGATTAAAATTGGCAATGGCCCAACAAAAACCACGATTTTTTTTCCCCCTTCTAAAATGTAATGTAGGGAGTACATCCAAAAAAATCCTTTAGAGGAGGCGCCTTTGAGACAAAATTGGGGCCAAAAAGGGTTGAGGCTTGCCCAAGCTTCTTTCGGGCACGAAAAAGTTCTTTCTACCGGGCCCATGGTCGTTTTTTGTAAAAAAACTATTTGGGTAGGGTTTTTTAACCCCATAAAATTTTTCTTATTCAAGGGCCCCGTTGGTCCCAAAACCAAAGCTAAAGGGGGGGCAGCAAAGGGGAAGGCCCCTTTGCCCCCTTTTTTGGGCTAATCTCCCCCCTGGGCGGGGTTGGGGAACGGACCTTAGTATTCTCAGAAAAACCCTTGGTAAAAAATTTTAAGGATTGGGGGTTTCCCATTTTCCCTCACTAATAGGATCGCCCCCTGCCTGGTTCATCGGGACCCCCTTAAATTGGCTTGTATTTTTCCCACACTTAGGGGTACCAATATCTAGCTGCGCCTGATTCGGGGAATGTTGGGGTTTTCGGGTTTCCCCTTTTTTTGAATAAACTTTTATTGATTTTAGGGGGATTTGGGGGATATTATTTACCTTTTTCAAAATTACCCAAAATGGTGTTTTCTTGCACTGGTTTCCGTGCTTTCCCCAAAAGCAAAAAGGTTTTTGGGGAGGCGGTTTCAAGATTTTTCTTACGTTTCATTAGTTCTTTAAAAAAATGGTTTCGGTTTAAACCAAAATTTAAAAAAACAATGTTGATTTTATTATTTTGGGTTTTTCCCAAAAAATTTTTACTTTTAAATTTTTAAACGAAAATTTTTAATTTTTTAGCTCTAATTCAAGTCTGTAAAAGCAAGTACTCCACTATATTTTTGCTTCCAGTGCTGCTTTTTCACAGTTCAAGTCTTTTTTTTGACTATTGTAGGTTTTTCTATCTTTAGTGAAAGGGTACCAACAATTCTTTTTCATGTGTTTTTAAAATTTTTTCTATAACTTTCCCCAAACTGGAAAATCCCCCTAAAATTTATCCTGAAATTTTTCAATTAAAAACAGGCTTTTAAATGTGTAGTATATTGGGAGTATCCTACCCAAAATGGTGTATTTTAATGTAAACAAAATTTTAGTAATGGTTTTTTGTGAAATTTTCTATTTTCTGAAAATAAATTTTACAGTTTGAAATTTTACTTTGCTGTGTTTCTGATGACTTATTGTACTATTTCAAATTAAAATTTGGGAAATTTTTTTTAGCTGTGTCACTTTAAAGAAAAAACTATTTGGCCCCTATAGTATGACCTTTTGGGGCTTACAAAGGGCCCGTAACTAAAACCCCCAAGTGTTGACTGCACCGAATGTAAGAACCTTTCTTCTTTAGGGTCATACATACAGGGAAAATTTTTAAAAACCAATACCCCAAATCGGGCCCCGGCACCACCTTTACCCCGGGTCTGGTGTTTTCTTTCAGGTTCCTTTTCATAAAGGGCAGTGTAGAGCCAATACCCCAAGTTGGGCTTTAAAGGGACCACCTTTACCCCTGGTTTGGCTGTTTCCTTTCCCCTCCCGGTCATACGTACAAGGGGAGGTAGACCAAAACCACAAGTCTGGCCCCCGGAACCAACCTTTTACCCGGTTGGTTTTTTTCTGAGGTCATACTTACAGGGCAGTATAGGGGCCAATACCCACAAAATCTGGGCTCAGGGACCACCTTTTAACCCTGGGTCTGGATGTTTCTTCTGCAGGTAAAACATACGGTCCCCTAAGGGAAAGCCAATTTTTACAAAGTTGGTTAGGCCCCCAAAAAACTTTTTCCTTGTCTGGGGTGTTTTTCTGAAGGGCATACCAAAACGGGAAAGGTTTTTAGAGCCCAAAAACCACAATCTGGCTCAGGACCACCTTTCCCCGGTCTGGCTGTTCTTCTGCGGGCATAAAATAAGGGCAATATAAGAGCCAATTTCCACAAGTCGGGCCCGGCCCCCACCCCTTTTAAAACCCCGGTTTTTGGGGTTTTTCTTCTCAAAGGCCCTTCCCATACAGGGCAGTAATAGAGCCAATCCCACAAAATCTAGTCAGGCAAAACCTTTATCCTGGGTCTGGCTGGGTTTTTTGCAGGGCATACTTACAGGTTTCGGTACAGCCCAAAAACAAGGTTTTGGTTTTAGGCACCCCCTTTACCCTGGTCTAGGGTGTTCTTCTGAAGGGTCATACATAACGGGCAAATGTAGAGCCAATAACCCAAGTTGGCTTTAGGCACCCCCCTTTACCCTGGGTTCCCGTTTCTTTTGCAGGTCATACTTTCAGGCGCCCCGTGTAGAGCCAATAAACCCCAAGTTTTGGCTCAGGGGATCACATTTACCCCGGTTTTTGGCTGTTTTTCTGCAGGGGCTTACAAAACAGGGCAGTGAATAGCCAATTTAAAAACAAGTTTGGGGTTTTTGGCGTCAAACCCTTTTTTCCCTGATCTGGCTGTTCTTCTGGGAGGTCATTAAAAAACAGGGGGGGGGGGGGGGGAAATGTTGAGACCCCAATTTCCCCCAAGTCTGGCTCAGACACCCCCTTTAAACCCCCGGGCTGGGTGTTCTTTTTTGCAGCCCCAAAACATACAGGGCAAAGGGAGAAACCAAAATACCCCCAAGTTTTTCTAGGGTCGGGCCTTTACCCTGATCTGGTTTTTTCTTCCCAGGGGCTACCCTACAGGGGCAAATGTTTGAGCCCCTACCCAAAGTTCCCGGCTCAAGGGGACCACCTTTAAAACCCCGGGTTGGCTGTTCTAAAATGTTTTTGCGCCTAGAAATTTGGGGGTCAAATCCTATGAAAAGGGGTGCGCACCCAAATAAAGCATCTGATCCTCAAAAAACAAAAACCCTTGTTGGCAACACAGCAGTCAGATTTTTTTTTTGTAGTTGATGATGAGGTTTTTGCGACATGTAGGTTGAATTTTGGCACCTCTTTGAAAGTATTTTGGCCCTCCATGCCTTAATTATTCTTTTAGAGCCACCCCTTTTGTGGCCTTGGCTGTCTTTTTTGGGGAATGTCTTGCTTTAAAAGCCCCCAGCCACACCCATTTTTTAAATTGTCCTGGCGGGGAAAATGTTTGTCACTCGGGTTTTTTAGGGTTTACATGGCCCCCATCCATTCCCCCATTGTGTGTGAAGTACCCTGCGCCCTTAGCAGAGAAACACCCCCAAAACACCCCATCTTAAAGGGGGAACGGGGTTTCTTTTGGGTCTAGGATGCTTTTTCTCTTCTTCAAACACGGCAAGTTGGTTAATCCCAAATAGCTCAATATTTGTTCATCTGCCCACAGCACCTTTCCCAAATCACTCACAAATCAAAGAATCACCAGGGTTAATTGGCAAACTTCAAATGGGCTGCCATGTGTCTTCTTGGGGTGGGGGGCCCTTGGGGGCACTGAAGGATTTTTAACCCACTACGGCATAATGTGTTACCAAGGGTTTTTTTTGGGCCCTGTGGTCCAGCTGCTTGAATCATTAACAAGTTCCCCTGTGTAGTTTTAGGCTAATCTCTCATTCCCTTTTTGGGCAAGGATACCCCACGAGGTGAGATTTTTTTGTCCCCCAAGATCGTGCGATTAACAGTCGTTTTGTATTTTTTTCCCCATTTTTTTACTTTTGCACCAAGTTGTCCCCCTTTATCCAGCTCTTACGTAGGGGTTGTACCCATTCGCTTTTTACAGGTTATGATTTGCCCCAACCTTAAAAAAGCTTTTTGGGTTTTGCCCTGTTGTAGAGGTTAGAGTCTGATTGATTAATTGAGTCTGTGGACAGGAGTCAGCAACAAAAGTTGATTGACATTGCCACAAGTAAGAATTATCTAAGGGACACCAATGTGTGTGAGGCTACCCCATCCACAGCTGGGTTGTCCAGGAAGAAGATAGGCAACCAGCAAGTTATGGTAGTTGTTTGCAGAGTTAGCACTCTGAGCGTAGGTATCAATGGTATGGTAGTAGTGGTTTGGGATTACTTCTACAAACGTGTGGACACGTGATAAGTCTGAGTTTGCAACAAAGAATACTCTGCCTCTATTGTATGGAAGAGAAACCACATGGCATGCGTATTAGAAATGAGTTGAGCCACAAGTAACAGCATGCAGCACCTCCATCTTGTCTCCTGCTGCTTTCTGCTTCCCGCACTTTACAGATGCACATTGGTTGCTCCACCAAATACACTGCTTGGCCGCTTGCCATAATATCACAAGCCCATAGGGGAAAATTCCTGTTCACCTGAGCTTAACATAATGACAACCGTTTGGCCCCTTTTTCTAACTTGCATTTTACATCCATGACAACAGACTTTGTGCAAACGCCCTATTTTTACATATAAGGCTTAGAGAATGGGGTAATCAATCTAATAGCCAGAGCGGAGAGCTGCTTTAAGAAAAAGAAAGGAAGGGAAGTGGGTGGAGAACAGCAGCTGATGGCCAGAGGTTTCAGGAGCCAGACTTGTGACTATCTGCTTACCTATGAGGCAGCTTAGGGCTTGTCCCTGGCACAGGTTTTCCGTCGGTTTTAAAGACGGCTTTTGAATTTTAAAGCTATCTGTAAAACGACTGTCTAACCTTTTCAGCCATTGACATTAATAGACCAATCCGTGGCGCAAGTGCCACACGCTGCTATGGGGTATTTCTTCCGCCAGTACGGTTTTTTGAGATACTGCCCGGCGGTCGAAAACTATGGAAATGTTCATCTTCCTTCCGGTTTTCGGGCGGAACTAGGTAAACATTGTGTGGGTGCAAAGGGGGACGGCTTGAGTCACGACAAATCGCGGGGGATAAAGCCGCCGCCCCTCCTCGGGTCCAAAATAAATAAGACCAAATACCGGTATTGGTAGTTGGTCTTTGCCGTGTTTACACACAGCCTTACCTGTTTTGTAGATGGGTTGTCTGGGGTGATCCACTACCCCGCCTTCAAAAGTTCAGAGATCGCAGCTTTTATTTCATGCATTTATTTATTTTTCTTACAATAAAATAACAGCTTAAATTTTAAAAATGTGCATCTGCCCTAATCATCTTTAAAATCCTTAAAAAAAATAAATAATTTTACAAAAACATTTCACTAAACTTCCAAAAATTTCAGACCAGTTTTATTTCCTTTGCCTATTTTCATTCTAAAAGCTTTGCTTTTAGTAGTTTTAGAGCGGAGCACACTGGGAATAGAATATAATATTTCCAGCTCTGTCAACAAGAACTAGTTCAATTCATCATTATATAATAGCTGCATCCAACTGGGTCTCTTAAGTACCCCCTACTGTCTTGACAATCAATAACTTACATCCTGGGTTGTCTCAAGAAATGAAAGTGTCAAAGGTCAAGTTATTGTGACATAATTTACTTAATTTACTTGTCAGAAACGCCTCTCTCAAAGTGCACATAACCGTCCTTTTAAACCAGTTTATCATTAACACTAATCTGATTTAGTAAATAACCTTAATAGCTATTGTGGAGAACAGTAATGTACATTCTTTAGGATTTAGCTGTAGACAAAGGCTGAATTACGTTATAAATAGGCATCCTAAAAAATAAGCTGTTTCAAAGCTTGTAAGATTAGCATATGCTTAACCCCTTAGTGACCAGCAATGCACCTTTTTGTCTAGCAATGCACCTTTTTGTCCTTTTAATTGAGGTCTAGTCTAAGCCTTGAATGGTAGAGGTTGTCCCTAGATGGAGATTTGGACCTGGCTTATTAACCCTTTAAAGGCTGCAGTCAATAGCAAATTGTGGCATCTAAGTGGTTTAAGTGGCAGAAGACTCCTTCTGTAAGCCCTATGGTGCTCCCACTGTATGATCACAAGGTGCTAATGGGTTTTGTTGGAAGGCAGAGGCCTACGTAAGGTCCACAAGTCTGCTATCACTGTACTCCTATTGTGGTTCATCTGTGATGTCCTACAGATCTTATAAAGGGTTTTGACACGATCTCATTTCATACCTCCTGACATTCAGCCTTTAAGCTCTGTGTGCTAGAAGGGGGCGTGTGTCCGCAGATTTGTTTTGGGTAATTGCGCTAGGGGGGGTGCGCGGATATCTTGTGACTCCAGTTGGATAGACATATCACCAGGCCTTTTCATTTCTCTGTCGTCAAAAGAAAGGTTCGTTTATGTGCAGTAAACTGTAGTAGCTACAATGTAGCTCAGCTGGTAAAACTTTTGACTTCTAGCGCACAAGTGTGTCTCGGTTGCATATATATCCCCGGCAGGAAGACGCGCAAAACATGTGGATCTTATTTATCGTTTTCAATGCACATACCTCATTGAGGTTTTTTTTTATTTATTTGCACTGTTTTGGACTAATTTGCATATAGGACGCGTACAAGGACAGGCAGTTTGATGACTGCACCTGGGGTTGATATGCTCGATAGCTCCACGAGAGAGAAGAGCTGTAAAACAATGGATCACAAAAGGAGCAGCTAAGACAAAATCGGTGCAGAATTGTTAATAATAGTGAATGGTGAAAATGTTTATTCATTTGAAAGCTTCCCACGTCAATTTTACTTCATGGCAAGTAAAATTGTATTCATTTATATAATGGCATCATAATCCAAAGCGCTGTGCAGAGATTGTCATAATTCACATTAGTCCCTGTCTCCATTGAGGCTCACAAACTAAATTACAGATTAACCTGTCAGTATGTTTTTAGAGTGTCTGGGGAAACCCACACAAACACAGGGAGAACATAAAACTTGTTGCAGATGTTGTCCTTGGGGGGATTTGAACTAAGGACTCCAGCACTGCAAGATAGCAGTACTTACCACGGAGCCACTGTACTGCAAACTCTCACATTATTTTTCCCCCATGGTGACCATTATGAATAAAACTAGCTTAACAATGTTAGAATTACTGATTTTTTTGTTCATTCTCCTCAATAAAATTATAAGCAATCAAAAGTAATAATGGCTCGGGTATATTAAACGATGTTGGTATTATACGTACTTACAAAATCTGCCTAAAGTTGCTCTGTAAATATTGTGAAGGGATTTCTTTATCAAACCTTTTTCTGATTTTTAAAACTTTCTTTTTTAAATTGTGAAGGTCTCTTTTCAGAGTGCGTTAAAGTGGTGTTCTCACAATGCTGCATCAGGCTCTCCCTTTCTGTTCAGGCTGTGGGCGCCTGTTAAAGTGACATTGGTGATGGAAGGGCTGAAACAGCAGGACACAAGGCTACAGAGCTCTAAAGGGTTAAAGTTGGTCATTAACAAATATAAACAAGCTAATGTGCTGCTGATAAGACACAGCAGGGAGTGGTGTCACCATCCCAACCATGGCAGCTGGAGTAATGAGAGCAGAGAGAGGTGGTTGCCAGCCGAAGGAAGCTTGTGTACATAAGCAGGAGATAAGAAATGCTCTAACTCTGAAGAAAAGCAAAATCAGAACAACAATGTATTTGGCAATAATCTTTATTTACCTTTGCCTATGTGTTTAAAGCTAATGAAGTAAATGGGAAGACCCTTTGACATTTGAATATACATTGGAGAAATTTTAGGAAATTGTTTAACCCCTTAAGCCGAGCGCCATGTAGTAGTTCAATGAACTCTGAATAGATTTGTTTTTGCCTCCAGTTGAATGTCATATCAGTCGGAAATTTTTTTATTTTTTCAATGAGGCAGTTGAATGAGGCCTTGTTTTATTCGACAAGTTGTTACTTTTTGGGACGTGAATTGGGTTTAAGTTCACTTATAAAATTATTGCAGAATTTTTTTATTTTTTTTACATTTTTGTCATGTTTTCTTAAACATATTTTTACACACTTTCACAACTTCACTCTACTTATAACTTGTTAGATTTATTCTACAGGTTATCTGGGTCATGCAGATACTATATGTGTAGGTTTTTTTGTGTGTGTAATGTATATATACATTTTATTTTTTTATTAAAATTATCTTATTTTTATTATTATTTAATTTATTTTTTGACACTTTTTGTTTTTTATTTTTTTTTAAATACCCTGATAGGGACTACGGTGTTTTATTTTTTTTTTTTTTGTTTTTTACATTTAGTAATGTATTGATCTTCATGTATGATAATACATTATAACTGTGTCAAGTTAGACATAGGCAGCTCAGTCAGGGCAGCACTCACTGTCTGCTCTGATGAGCTCGGAGCTGGCTTGTGTAACAGCTTGAAAGAGAGCCCTGGGGCTTCTCTAGGTCCCCCTGTGCAGCCATTCCCCGGGCTCTGTCGGGTCACTGGGAGTTGGGGTGTGTCCCTGCTCAGCCTGAACAGGAAGTGTGAGACCGAAGCTGGTTGTGAAGGAGTGGCAGCGCTCGGTACAAACAGCTGATGGAGAAAATCCATTTAATCCATTAAGGACATTATTACTTTCCCAGTTTTCTTAGGTTGTTTTCTGTAGATCTACTCTATTGAAGAACATCTTTACCACCAAGTTAATGCAAGAAAGACCTACTTTGCCAGACCATGAGAATGCCAAATCATTGGGTGATTTCTTGCTCATTAAACGTTGTGGATATTGATTGATTCAATAAGAAATGTTTGTCCTTAGGTTCCAGATTCCAGTTTTTGTAGTGTTTTTCTACTGCAAATCACTTTTGATGCTTGGAAGTAAAACAACTTTAAGATATTAATACAGTTAACAAAGTTTATAAATAGCAATAGCAACAGCTCTCCCTAATATAAGGGGCATTTAGTTTGTTCTTTCTGTTCTGCTAACATGTCCAAAGCAAATACCAAAATGCGTTACTATAATTGATCTTCTGTTTTCCTCCTGTGCTTACTTGCTTTCTCATTGTTTCACATCTGTATGTTTTTCATATTAAGAGACAAAAAAAGGGGAAAAAAAAGTTAATTTGCCCATGGGCCAAAATTTCTCAATATTTCCTTTTGACAATGGCTTTTCACCAAAACCCTTGAGGTAGTGTTATATTTATAAGATGTGTCTGTGCGAGCCTGCTGTAACTCTCACAATCACTTCCTCTTTGACAGGATTAGAGGCATATTGTCAGTATCACGTCACTGTGAAATGGAAACAGCGCTGTTTACAAAATTAACAAATGGAATTCCCGTTAACCACGCAGCAATTTGTGAGGCTGAGGGTTGTGGGCTTTAAGCAATGACCGGGCTCAAGGGATAAACTGTACATTGTGATCCTGCTGCTTGACATAAAGGGTGAACATAGATATAATTGCAGTTTCCTATGTCTATTGCAGGCATTCACAGCGGTGGTAATGTTGGGACATGCCTACATGGGCCTTGATTTTCTCAAATTCTGATTATATATTTAATATTTATTAAAATGTGTATATATATTTTATATATATATATACTCTTTATTTATACTAGATATTTATTTATTCTCATAAAAGAAAAAGAGGAGAAAAACAGGATCAGGTGCACAATAGTGATATCACGTTAGAGATAATGTATTTTGTTGCTCAAATTGCAGTTTGCTCACTTCTGGGAGTTGTGCAATAGGATCCGAGGCACAACTCTTGTAATCGCTTAGTGATTCCAACGTACAGTTGGGGTAGTACGGGTGCCTGGGACGTTCCTGGGTACCCCGAGGTAGTGAACTATCGTGGCATTAAATATAATAAAACAGAACAAAAGGGACTGCGGCGCGCGTACTTTAAAAAGGGAATGCCAGAGAGTAGGAGTTTCTACAAACTTACATTTATTAAAAAGAGACAATTGAGACTCACATATAAAACCATACGGGCCCTGCCCGTGAGGGCTTGCAGTCTACATATATATTGTAATATATACATTTATGATAACAGGTGATAATATATATATATATATATATATTTATATATATAATATATATTAATTATATTGTAGGGCGGGTCAGCACAAAGGCAGGCACAGAGCAAGTAGTCAATTCATATAAATATAAAGATTTATTTAATGTTCATAAGTGTGCGCCAACAAAACAGCTTCTCTTCAGCCTGTATGGCCCCCGTGGGGCGCTAGAAATAAATAAGTACGCTTTAGTCTAGGCAGAGATCGATTAACATAAATGCAGATGTCTCATCCTGTATTGTAGTTCAGGACTACCTTCAGGCCTTACTACAGCCTCACAGTTCGGCAGCACTCGAAGCTTACTAATTTCACAGGTCCAGAAGCACACCTCTGATGAGCTGCACCTCAGCTAGCCTTTTATCTGGCTGGTAAGACTCGGCGGGGAGGTATTGGAGCACGGCGTCCACCCAGGACTCGTGGGCCGCTCCATAAAAAACCCGACCGAACTACAACGAAAAAAATCTGACTCAGCTAGCTTATTCTGCTCGGGCAGAAAGTCAGTTATCTTAAAGGTTTTTTTGATATCACCGAGGCCAGCCACCGTCGGTGATAAATACCTCCCGTCATTTTTTTATATTATAACTTTATCTATATATATATTGTAGTTAATTTGTTATATATATATATATAATATATATATTTCGTTATTATATGTAATATATAGGCTAAGTACTACTATAATTTTATATATTTATATATATCTCATATATGTTTTCACCTAGCTTACCATCAAATGTGTATATTAGACAATAATATATTGTCAAATAATGCAGAACGTTAAGCCCTCTCTCCTCTCCTCTGTTACCAGTTGCTAGTTACTTTTATTAGTATTACTTTATATTAGTTAGATGTTCATAATGTTTATACTAAATTATTTATATCTACACAATATATTTAAACAACACAGTATTTCTGGCCGGACTGTAATCTAATTTCATGTTGGTTTATATCAGAGGTGATTACTGTGATTAATTTTCCTGCATCACACAAAAACAGCTGGGCTCATTTTTTTAAGATGCCAATTAACCTATCAGTATGATTTTGGAATGGGGAAGGAAATCATAGTTGTAACAAGGTTCTTCTTCAACAATGGAAAGGTTTTAAAAAATTTGCTCCAAAAGTTTCAGTTCCCAACCCCTGGGGTTGCGTTTTTGAAGAACAAGCCCCGAAAGCTTTTCCGTTTTGAACAGAGAGGTGGTCAAGACTCCCAATACAGCTGAGTGCGATTTCAGGGCTCATTCTCGAGATCAGCCATTAATGGCATTTTTCCTGCATTGTTTTGGGCGAATGCATTGAAGCCAAATTTCATGAGCATTGTAATCGGTAATCAACATTAGTGGATCCAAAAATGGCGCTATTAAAAAAGGCCTGTTGATGTAAAATGCAAAAGTAAGGGGCTCAGGTGGGCCAAGTAGGAAATTATATTTTTTAAAAAATGTATTTTATTTTGTAAAACTGGTAAAACATAGCACAAACTTTATAAATCGTACCGGTCTGCAGACTAACGATAACGACGTCATAAACATTTTATAAGAAAGAAACCCAAAAGAAAGTGGTAGAAGTGTATTTTTTCTATTTCACCCCTCTTGTAAATGTGATAAATTTCAGTACCTTTATTAAATGGTACCAATAAAAATAAAACTTGTCCTCATACGGCAGAGGAAAAAGAGAATCATGGAAGACAAGGATGAAAAAATAGAGAACACCATTGACAAAAATCGTTATGTCGGGAAGGGGATTAAAGTGCTAATACTAGCATCTTGTAAAACTAGCAACAGTGACGATGTCCATGAATATCCCTTTCACACATGCTTGTCATGTGGCTGGTGACATAATTATTGGCTTATGATCCGAAAACTTTCCGAATAAGGAAATTCTGAAAATAAATCTGCATTTTTAGGGGTTACCTTTTTGTATGTTTTTTTTTTTTATTTCTTGCCAGAGGGCTTTCTGAGGATAGGCTGGGAGATTTTCTTATAACAAGTGTTCCCCTGCAGCGCCACCACAGGAGAAGTAAAGCATTGCACAGATACTATTCAGTATGCACAGATGTGTTGGGTCCTCAAGGATAAAAGACAGTCTTTATAATCACTGTCAGCTCTGGTTAAAAAACAGATAAGCGTCTAGAAGTGGGAATACCTCCATTCTTAGCATACGGTTCCATAAAAAGGCATTTGATAATGCGTCTTCTAATCCAGACCATTTAAAGGAATGAAAATTATACATGTAAATAACAATAAGGGTATGTTCACATGGCTTAATTGCGGGTGTACAGTATGCCCCACAATTATGCCGGGACTTCGGGAGTCATGCTGATCGGCTTGTACTCCCATGGCGTGGGTTGGGCCCGTCGGCCCCATAGACTGTTATTACTTTAGCGCCGCGAATAAACGACATGTCAATTATTCACCCGCGCGTACAATACGATCGTATTGTACGCCCAGGGAGAGGAGGCGTAATCCATAGTTCTCTATGAGAACTGCGGGTTACCGTAATGATTGGGGCGCATTTTGCTCATATTAGAGCGCAGTACGTTAGTAATACGTGGTGAAATGCGCCCCAAAATAAGCCATGTGAACATAGCCTAAGGCAAACAAAAGCATTTACTACACAACACAAGTGCAAACAGAGTTAAAATGTGCCTAGAAACCCAGACAGACACGTCTTCCATCTAGAGGAAACCTAATTCGGAAACCCAAGAAAGGAGCGCTTGGGTTTATCAGGAGGCAAAATATGGCTGCATGTAGCAAGAGATTAAGATTGCTTGTATAACAGCCAAATACCCAACCATTGCTTGTATTAGATGATAAATTGTGTTGTGCACAGCCATCCATAGGTAACCACTCGTGAACTAGACAACGCTTCAGCAATGATAATACTTCCAAAGGTCATTGCTGAGTGGATGAGTCTCCTGTAGCTAAAACAAAATCCCTATATTATCCCGGCTATTTTTCTATCATACATACATTTAACAATGCATTAAAAGCCCTAAAAGGGCTTTTGTAATTAATATTTGAACTTGTAAGGGCGGTGGAATCCAAAAAATAAATAGAAAACACAATGGGCCTCATTTATGAAAACTGACTAAGCGTTAGACTGTCCTTGTTGCCAGTAGTACCAATCAGCTCTAATTGGTTGCCTGTCTGCGGCAACACAAGAAGCTTTATGTTAGACGTTTTTTTTTTTTAGAAATGAGGCCTAAGTTTCCCAGCAATCACAAAAAGAGACCATATAAAGCATAAAGTAAAACGATTCACTGCTAGATGATTCGGCTATGGAGAGCAGGAAGTAGGTGCATAGTTTGGTAGAAATTCAAATGCGTGTGTACTCCAGGAATGGAAGAGTAAGGGTATGTTCACACTGTGCAATAGTCGGCCACATTAATTGACGCTCAATACGCCCGAAGAAGTTATGGCATTACGCTCTAATTCATAGCCTATCATTGAAAGCCTATGACTTAACCCGTTCTTTCACAATGCAGAATACGCGCCTGGGGCAAGAACAGACATGTCCATTCTTCCCGGCAATTTTGGTGAGAATGAAAGTCAGTGAGAACTGGCCAGCGCATCCCTTTGAAGCTGTTGGTGTATACAGGGGCGTCCGTAGGTGTTTTAATTCGCGGGCTCGGGCCACCGAAATAAAACCCCCTGTGCCCCGAGTCTCCCGGGCTCCAGGCCTCTGCCGCTGGGCCTGGAAGCATCCGACTGGCTCTTCAGCTGCATGTGAGTCAGTAGGTCGGCAACCACCAAGGCTGACCGGGCTTCTGGGGGCAGAGAGCAAGCGCTCCCTGCTCCGACAGACACGTGTCGGACCCGCAGGTCTACCAGCACTGAAGGCTGGCCGGGTCCTCATTAGCGCCTGAAGGACCCGCCAGCGCCCAGTAGCGCCTCGTCGGCAGCGTCGCGATGACATCACTGTCTTCGCGAACGCTGTCTGTCCTCGGGCCGCACAGAGCCGTTCATCAGGCCGTGTGCCCAGAGGAGCTTGCCGCAGGAAGCTGGCTGGGTGAATCAGAGGACAGAGGCGCTTGACGGGGGAGTTATGGTGAGTTTTAATGTTATGCGTTTTTATTGCATTTACCTGTCTCAGTGCCCCTATATACCTGCCTGTGGCCCACATATCCCTGCCTGTGCCCCTATAATGCCTAGCTGTGGCCCCCATATCCCTGCTGTGACCCCCCATATGCTGCACTGTGGCACCCATATCCCTGTCTGTGGCCCTCTAATTATAATGCCTGTGCCCCGTATAATGCATGCTGTGGCCCCCATTGCTGCCTGTGCCCTTTTATAATGCCTGTGGCCCCCATATACTGCCTGTGACCCCATATACTTGCCTTGTCCCCCCATTTTCTGCCTGTGCCCCACATATCCCTGCCTATGGGCCCCCAACTATCCCTGCTGTGGCACCCACTATGATGCCTGTGCTCTATATAACCTGCCTGTTGCCCTAGATACTTGCCTGTGCCCCCGCATATACCTGCTGTGGCCCTATACCTGCCTGTGGCCCCCCATTCATATGCCTCATGCCCCCATATACTGCCTCAGTGCCCTTATATACATGCTTGTGGCCACCATATACAGCCTCAGGGCCCCCATATTCTGGCCTCTAATTGGACCCTATATACCCGACTGTGGCCTCCATACCTACTGCGATGTGCCCCCTTTCATACTGCCTTGGCCCAATATCACAATTGCCATGTAGGCCAACCTTATATGCCCTCAGTGCCGTCCCCAATAATGCCTGTGGCCACACATATACTGCCTCAATGACCCTATATAGATGCCTGTGCCCCATTGATACTGCCTGTGCCGACCCCTATTACCTGCCTGTCGGCCCCCTATATAATGCCTCAGTGCCCCTATATACCTGCCTTCAGTGCATACTTATTATACCTGCCCAGTGCTCCTTTATACTGCCTCTGTTGCCCCTATATTCTGCATCAGTGACCCATATACTGGCCTGTGGACACCATATAACCTCCTGTGGCCCCCATTTACCTGCCTGGGGCCCCCTCTATACTGCTTCAGTGCCCACTATTTATTAACCTGGTGGGGACTGCTATACCTAAATTATAGGAGTTGCTGGATAATGTTCGAGGATTCTAAGATATTTGTGTCCAAATCCTCAGTGAACAGAATATTGGCGGGAGCATTCAGGCTTGAGGGTGTGAACGGATGGGAAGATAAAGGACAGTGTGAAAGACACTGATCAGGAAAAGACGTTTCCGCGTGATTTTTACTAAATGTAACAGCAGGGTATCACTTATTATGTCTGCAGAGAGTACTACATACAACTAGTATCTACACTATATGGCCCCTCCTTGTATGTCGGTGGTATTTGTAATCAGTAGACTGTGTACATCTCGGTGTCTACCACTATATGGTCACTGTATGGCGGTGCGTATTTGTTATCCGAGATGTGTACAGCTTTGATCAGTCACATGTGGGAGGTGCGTTCGGTCAGGGTCTGCAGGATTATTTGAGCCTCTTAAGAGTATTAGTTTTTGGGTCTTGGTTTTGTAGGTGTGTCTTTTCGTCACAATCCTTTCTCGTAGGATTTGCTCCATGTCATCGGTGGATTATTGGTGACTGTTTTAGGGGTATTGTCATATTGAAGCGTAGAAGTTCTGTAAAAAGTAAATTTGTCATTGGTGGCATTTTTCACTCGCTACAGTGACTGCTCGATGGAGATGGACGGGATCTCGTGTGGAATGTGCATGAAAATTTCGGTATGACAGGAACCAGAAGGTTTTTCTCTGTAAAAAAACATCTGCAGTTCACAATGAGCGACTGGAAAAACACAACAGGGCCCGAGCCCGCCGATGGTTTTTAGGACCCCTAGCAACGCCCCTGGGTTAATAGCAGGCACACAATATGACAACCGCTATACGTCACACTATAACTCATGCTGACCATACTTTCATTTAGAGCGTCCAACTGTCACTCATGCCATTCCCTTGCCCAAACGCTCACCACTCACACCAAGACCTCTATCCCTGATGTCACACTAAGAATGTGTTCACACGGCTTATTTGGATGCTGTTTGGACATTGACTTTTCAACACCCAAAACAGCATCAAAACCTCGCCTGAAACACACTTCTTCATAAGAGGTTTTAGGTGTGTTTCTCGACGCGTCTTTGACGTGGTTTTGGTCGATGTTTTCAACAAGTTCTTTCACCCCTACAAGTTTATAGCAAGAAGTGTAAGCACTAGCAGGAAAGATCAGGGTGGTCTGGAAGGTATGTCCCTAGGATTTATGCTGCAAACAGTTAGGGTGAAGTTCCAGGGTTTTTAAGAGAGCCGTTCCAGTGGGTACAGCCCGGTACTTTCCACAAACAGACAGATTGGCAGCCAAGAGATCTGAACCCTAGTGGAGGCCACCAAGGAACCGGACCTTGGTGGGGAATAAATCAGCAGTATAGATTAGTAACACCATAGGTCACTTATGTTTGTGTAGGTTAGTATAGCGATGTGCAGCTTCTATTGGGCTGCTTTTTACCTGAACGGCTGTAGCGTCGCTGTTTAGGGGGTGCGGCGGGGGCCTGGGTGGGAGGCCCTTCAACCCCTCGGTCCGGGCTTTACGGTATCCCTAGGTCCTTTAAAAGCACTGTGCAGGAAGAGACCAGGTGAGGGAGAGTCAACTGGACTGTTTGAGTATCAGGGTCATTTCTCCAGAAGGTGCTGAGCAGGAAGGAGCCTGCTACAGACAACATGAACTAGACTCGAGCGTTGGTCTGTTTCCAGAGGACTTTACCATGCCACATTGGTGGACGTATAACATGTGTGCTTACTTTGATGCTGGAAATATCTATTCTATGTTTTGTTGCCTGCTTGTTTTTAACGGATGACGTAAGCCTATGACATAAGGCTACTGCCTCGTTTGTTTTTTGCTGTTTTGTTTTGCTTCACACATTATACCCTATATTTTTTTTGCAACCATCCCGTTTGTGCCTACCCATGTGACCGCTAGTCCCCACAAAATGGTGGGAGGTTGTATGGGCACTTGGTATTGTCTAAGGGTAACAGCAGCAACGTTTTAGGACTTTATATCATTTTTTGTGAACTGTATGTCTGGGTGAAGGCTAGCTACATTACTGCCTAACTGTCCCAGCAATGGAAGTGAACACTATGCAAGCACTGGTGCAGGCCAATTGCAACAGGCAAGAGAAAACGAAATATCTTTTGCTGAGTGGCAGATCGCAAAGACTCAGAGTCATGTTTCTACCCCAGAGGTACGGTGGATGTTTCAGGGGGTCCCGTGCTCAGTAAAAAGGCAGTGGTGTAACAAGGCACGCCCTCGCGACCCAACTTGTCCAGCGGGCCGCAGAGAAGCGTTCGTGCCCACGCTGCCGTCGGGAGCCCCGTCACGGCACGTCGGGTTCGGGGCTACCACGCCCGTGTCGCAGCCCCTGGCCAGCGTTCACAACTTACCAGCCACGCTCTCGCTCTGTCGGCTTCTCAGCTCCCGGCGCGTGTTGCTCGCCCTAGGGCGTCGCCCGGCCCGGCATCTCTGAATTAAAGGGCAGTGCACGGTAATTGGTTATTGCGGGCACTGCTCCTATTTAAGTCCGGCCTCTTCTCTGCCGGCCTTGCCGGAATCATTGGTGTATATACATGGTTGAACAGTATTCCTGAGCCGTTGCTGTCTTGCCTCTCCGTGTACCGACTCTTTAATGCTTACGGGGGGTTTACCGTCTCTCTCGAACTTGGGCGCCTGCCACCGACACCTTGCTTGTTCTACTGTCTAGATACCAGAAGCCGCCTGCCGAACCTCCTGCCTTGTACCACGACCACCGAGCCGGCCTGCCGTTCCTGTACTCTTGCACCCCTGGCCGCCACTGCAGGCAAGCCCCGCCAGTTGGTAGTGACCTGGTGGGAATCCGCCGCAGCAAGTTGCAAGCCATCCCGCTTTGCGGCAGGGCTCTTGCGGTGAATACCCGGGACCCACTTTAGGACTCCCAACTACCTGAGTGTAGGCTTACGCCCATCGCCTGCGGTGGTCCAGGGGATCCACCTCCAGACCGTAACAAGTTGGATCCCGGCCATGATCCCCGCCAAGGGGCCGTTATCCTGGCTGGCGTACCGTTGTTGCAGCCAGTCTCAGCAAATACGGTCAACAGGCGCAGAAATCACCCACGCTCATCACCATGTTGCAGCCAACTCGTCCACCCGTCCAGCTGCAGCAGCCTTCGCCAGCTCCAGCGGTTTTGTTCATGACTCTACGGTTCCGGTGGCACCAAGGGGTCCCAAGCTCTCAGCCTGTCGCTCACCGTCCTGAGTATGACGGAGACCCACGAGACTCTGCAGGGGGTTCATCACCCCAATGCACTATGCACGTGGAGCTGATGAACTGACCAGTTCTGGTTCCGAACGTGCGCGATGGTGGCTTTCGTGATCAGCACTCCTCTCACGGTTAAGGCCCTGGCGCATGGCTACGCTTCTTTTGGGACAGTAAAGAGATCCTGTGACGGCGGATCTACAGTCATTTATCAGCGAGGTTCCGCAAGTCTTCGAGGGATACAAGCACGTGCATCTCTGCGGAGATACTGCCCTCCTAAATCTACGCCAGGGGACGGTCTGTAGGAGACTACGCGCGTACAGTCCGCACTCTGGCCTCGGAAACTTATCATGGAACGACGGCCGCACTGCTGTGCTACCCTTTTAAGAAAGGGCTCTCAAGCCGAGTTCAAGGACCGTCCTTGGCCGTAGAGACTCCGTCTTCCCTCTCAGTGACCTGATTCGGTTAGAGAAACCCGCCATTGGATTATACGCTTATTAAGGGAGGAGGGAGCTTCTAGTCAAAGAGCATCAGTCGTCCCAAGCCCTGCAGGGAGACTTCCGCAACTAGGATCTGTGGGTGGAGGCATATCCCTAGGTGCAACATCCTCCGCTCCACGCGTTGATGGCCTGTGCATCCAGGTCGTGTCAGAGACTGGCATCACGTTCCAAGTTCGGCGTTTTGGAGCTCCACGGCTCCGCCGGGAACTTCATACACAGTATTCTCGTGATGAAGCAATATATGCTTCAGTGGTCTACGCATGGAGAGACCGCTTGTCTTCTCTTCCCCGTCATCAGCGGGGAGTTGCTTAGCGACCCATCCCAGTTCAGTCACCAAGCCCCACTGTCCCTCCCATGTGGGGGCGCCTGCATATAAAAGAAGAAGTCTCCTTCTAACGTGCGGACTCGCTCCACTCTCGGCGAATCCTCCTCGGTACTCCACCATGGTCTACGGGCTACCACTCTTCCTTATCTGGAACTGGGTCTACTGGAGAGGTGATTTCAGTTGGGGTCACCACACTGTCGGCGGACGCTGTTGGCGGCACCTAGCCCCACGGTGCTTCCCTGTTCTCGTGCAACCTTACAGGACCAGTGACCCGGGCTGCCGCACCACGCCGAGATTTTGGAGTATGCTGATGTCTTCTCTGAGAGGCAACGCTGAGAGTCTTCCCTCCGCACCGCCCATGATGTATTGCCAATGACCCTTATGCTCGGGTTTACCAGCCCTCCTCGAGGCCGAGTCTACCCTCTGTCGTTCCTGAGACATCAAGCCTATCGACCGAGTACATCCAGGTGATATCTCAGAATAGGTTAATTCGCATAAAGTCCTCCGTCACCCGCAGGTTGCGGGGTTCTTCTTTCGTAAAGAAGAAGGCGACGGTACCTTAACGGCCCTGACATAGACTACCCTGGGGGGTTTGAACAAGTGATCACGGGGAAAGAACGGTACCCCACTGCCGTTGTATCACGGACTGTTCGTACCGATGCAGGGCGCCAAGATCTTCTCTAAGTTGGACTGAGAGGGGGCCTAACCTGGTCCGGAGAATCCGCATGGGTTGATGAGTGGGAAGGGAAGACGGCCTTCAATCACCAGGGCAGGGGCACTTTGAGTACATGGAGATGACCTGCTGGCTATGCATAATGCTCCTGCCGCTCCTTTCAGGAGCTCGTGAATGTCGTCTTCAGGACCTCCTCCACACCTGCGTATGGTGGTCTACTTGAGGACATCTGTGTTCTCTCCTGACCTCGAGACCCCACCGCAGACCATGTTCGCCACACGGTAATAAGACGTCTACGGGAGAACCACCATTTACGCCAAGCTGGGGATAGTGCCTCTTCCATCAGACGAGCCTCCCGTTATCTGGGTACGTCATCTCGATCAAGGCTAACGGAATGGACTCAGCGAAACTGTCTGCGTGTGTTCCTGCAGTGGCCAAGCCCCGTCTGCTCTTGCGGGAAATCCAGCGATTATTGGGCTTTATTCTGCAACTACTATCGCCCATTCTCATCCATCACTTCTCCACGCTGGTGGCCCGATAGTAAGCCCTCACCAAGAAAACAAGCGCCAATCTCGCAGCTGGGCAGTTTGAGGCGGAGGAGGCGTTTTCTAAGCTCAAGTCCGCTTGCGTACGGCTTCTCATCCTGGCAGTCCGGATTCAACGAGAACCTTCCACCCTGAAGTGGATGCCTCGTCTGTAGGAAGACGGAGCAGTTCTTACGCAACAAAAACAAGGAGGCCACGGGTAATGAACTCTCGTATACGTGTGGGCTTCTTCTCCAAGACATTATCGTCGGCCGAGCTAGGAACTACACGATTGGCGCCGGGAGAGCAACTAGCCATTAAAATTGGCCTTGGAAAGAATTGGCGTTATTGCTGCGGAGGGTGCCCCCGTCTTTCCCATCCGTATCTACTCGGACCAATAAGCATCCTCCAATATCTTTTCAGACGGCTTCAGCGACTTAACCCACGCCAGGCTAGGTGGTCGCTCTTCTTTCTCCCGGTTCGATTTTTCAAATCACTTCAGGCCAGCTGAGAAGAATGTGAGAGCTGACGCCCTCTCCCCGTGGCTACCGACGTGGTGGGTGAAGATACTTCTTCAGAACATATATTAGCCCACCAGAGCGCCTCATCTCGGCCAGCGCCGGACGGATCTCCGGGGGGCGAAGGTTCCTCCTGGAGAGGACTTATGTGCGGCCAGCATCTCCGCGCTGAAGTATTTCTATAAGGGGGACATTGCTTCACTGGAGGCAGGTCACCTCGGCGCCCGAAGAACATTCTGTATGATATCCCGGTTCTACTGGTGGCCAGAAACTGGAAAAGGATGTTAAGGACTCTCATTTCATTGCTTGGTTGACTCTCTGTGCCGCAACAAAGACGCAACGTCACAAGCCGGAGGCCTACTTCGAGCCCTCCTCCCCATGCCATACGCAAACCTGGTCCAACATGTCATGGACTTCATTACGGACCTCCCTCCGTCGTCGTCGGCAAAACACCGATTATTTGGGTAATAACGGGACACGATTCTCCAGATGGGCATTTCGTTCCGGTTGCCCGGGCCGCCATCGGCTTCTCGGGTATGGAGGAACTTTTCTCCTTCATGTTGTTCCAGGCTGCATTGGACTTCCTCAGCAAATTGTCACTGACCGGGGACGTCCCAGTTTGTCGCTCCAGTTTTTTGGCGAGCTTTGTGCAATCAACTACAGGTCAAGCTCGACTTTTCTTACGCCTATCACCGCAGACGTACGGCAATGGTGGAGAGGGTCACCCTCTGTCCTTGGTGATGCTACCTTCGCCACTTCGTTCTCGAGCACGCCCAAAGATAATTGGAGCCAATTTGCTGCCGTGGGCGGAGTTCTCTCTATAACTCCCTTGAGTCGGAGCCGTCGAGGGGTCTCTCTCCTTCTACGTGGGTATGGTCTGCATCCACGCCCACCTCTCCCTCTGGCAACATCCTCGGAGGTCCCTGGCGGAGCGACCGAACATGATCCAAGATTTGAACGGCCATCTGGTCCCCTGACCCGTCCGTCGCTGCTCCGTGGCTTCGACGCGCATGAGAATTCAAGCGGACAAGAGAAGAATCCCCTCCTTCCAGTCTTCTCCCCAGGTGGACCAAGGTGCATGTGGCCTCGTTCTCGTTACTGTTCAGCCTTAAAAGAGGCCCTCTCACAAACTGGGGTCCCCGGTTCCTGGGGCCCTCTTGAGGTCATCGGCGCATCAACCGGTGTACTTTACAAACTCCGGCTCCCTTCCTGCGATGAGAAATCCCAACTCATTTCCGTGTGGTCCACTGTTTGAAAACCCACACTGGTCCTTAACCGTTTCCCAAGAAGGCTGTTCCTCCTCCAGTCTGTGGCTGATCGCGCCCGATGTCTTCGAGGTCAAGGAGATTCTGTGCAATTGAGCAAGAAACTAGGGGAAGGCGATATACTTTCTGGTGGACGGAGGGACTTCGGGCCCGAAGAGAGGTCTTGGGAGCCGGAGGAGTATATTCTGGAACCGCAGACATTCATCCAGAGGTTCCTTCAATCCAGTAAGAGAGGTGGCCCCCACGGAAAGGCAGCGGGCCCAAGGGGCGGGGGTACTGTAACGGAAGCCCTGGACCAATGTTTCCCGGGCGCAGAAGACGTCCGTGCCCCCGCTCCAGCGGAGCCCGTCCCCAGCACGTCGGGTTCTTATTTTTTATTTAGGGGTCCGCCCGTGTCGCAGCCACTGCCAGGCTCGTCCTCCACTTACCCAGCTCATCACGTCCTGCTCTGTCGGCTCTCAGCTCACGGCGTGTAGCTACCGCCCCTTTGGGCCGTGCCCGGGCCGGCTCTCTGAGTTTTAAAGGGCGCTGATGCACCGGTAATGGTTATTGCGGCACTGCTCCATATTTAAGTCCGGACTCTTCCTGCCGGGCCATTTGCGGATCCTTGGTGTATATTCCATGGTTGAAAGTATTCCAGAAGCGTTCCAGTCTTCGACCTTAGTGGTACCGAATCCTTGTACAGTTTACCGTCTTGACGAACCTTGCCAGCCTGCCCCCGGACCACCTGCTTGTCTACGTCTACGAACCAGAGCCGCCTGTCCTGACCTCCTGCCTGTCCACGACCCACGAGCCTGCCTGCCGTTCTGTACTACTGCCACCCCTGGCCCGTCCACTGCAGTGCAAGCCCCGCCAGTGGTAGTGACCTGGTGGGTGGAACTCCGCAGCCAGCAAGGTCCAATCCGCTCTGCGGCGGCTCTGGTGAATAACCGGGACCCACTTAGACTCCCACTCCTGGTTGTGGGGCTTACGCCATCGCCCTGCGGTGGTCCAGTGGATCCGCACCTCAAGACCGTAACACAGTGCCAGCGAAGCCCTGCAGAAGGATGACCCTGATGATGACTAGATGGTCGTATCTGGCGGTAGTTTGCGAGGCTGGCGGAAAGAAAGAAAACTCCCGGGTTCCAATCTGTGTGGACGGATGTTCTGGCGCCCTATTTGATCGGAGAGCCGCCAGACAGAAGGCCTACTTTGACCTCACTACAGTAGCAATGCCAAGGACATGACTGACCTCCATTAGGCAGAGAAGATTAGGGCCAGGATGGGAGTCACCCTAGTCGGCTGCGGACTCGCAGGTACTCCATGATGGCGGTATTGAGAGAGCATAAGCCGCACCGTTCACAGCTGTTTGATCTTATTCACTTTGGGCAAGTGGCTGCATACCTGAGTTGGCTGAGGTCCATTCCGCATCGTAGACAGGATCGTCATAGGATCGATACGCAAGTGGACTACCACGTAGAGCGTGCATCGTTGGTGGTTTGCCACAGGGTGACCCCAAGACGCTGGACCAGCTGATTGCCCTCGTGGAGTGGTACACCATTACAGAGTCCTATCTGGGGCCAAGCATCAAAGCTTTCTCCACCGACGACCAGGAGGAAACCGTGACCGGAGACAGAGTCGGGTGGTCCACCCAGAAGGAGAGGTTGGTGGGCCCTAGAGATGGTACTTTCCACCCTTTTGAAAAACCCCCTGGGTGGTCCGATGCAGAAGTGCGCTGTTGGGAAGTGCCAAACAATTGGGGCATATTGCAGCAACCACTGGTCCCCAGAAGGACGGAGGCCTATGGAGCAGTGGTATGCCACCCGTCGCCTTCCATGTTTTGCTCACCCTGCCTATAGTGCTTTGCCCCTGTCAGACCCACGGCCTCTCACGCGAATGCGCTGTCCAGGTGAATGGGGTCTCGTGTGAGTGGCCCTGTAGGACATCTGGCAGCCTGGTTACCCTCTTGGGAGCTGCCATGCCGCAAATGACCTGGTTCTATCCGCGGAACAAAAAGGGTGGGGGTGGTCTGCATTCATGGGGACACGAAACCACTACTCACTTGCGCGACAGTGGTCTATCGAGACTGTTTGCGGGACTCTGAGCCTCGAGGTGGGCATCATTAACGAGACTTACTACATCCCCTAATCCTGGGAAGGGACTTCACCCTGATTCTGGGAACTGTGGGTCACAACCCCCAAGGGTGACGCCTGTGAGGGCTGTAGAGTCCCCAAACCCCTCAGTTCAGTTGACCCTAGCGGAGGAGGATGTACAATATGATGCGGTAGGGCGTGACCACTGATATTACTCATAACTTCCCGTTTGCCCGGTTATTGGCTCAGGAGGCGAGGAGAGTTGTCCGCCTCCTGAGCAAAAATATACCGGACATGGAGGTTCCACAACGTGAGAACTTTTGGCACGGCTCAGTAGCATAGACTCACCTTAATGAATGCATGGGAACCAGGTAACGGTACTAAATTGAAGGGTGCCGCAAGAGCCAGACGCCCAGAGAAAAGATTTCCGAGCATTATGCTGTACAGAATGATTTGCTTCTGTATGGGTTGTAGAGATTACAAAGGGGAAATTGTTGATCCAACTGTTGGTGCCTGTACCTTCTCAGGAGGAATGGTACTGGATATGGCTCACAGTCATGTGTAGGGGGGCCACTTGGGAGCGGAGGAAAGAAAAAACAAGAGCGCGGTATTCTAATCGGTTTTACGGCTCGGTGTCATCAAGAGATTTACCATTCTGTAAGTCTCGACCCCAACAGATGCCAGGCTAACCCTCGCCTCCTATGTCCCATTTCAGGAGCCCTGATTAGTACCCCTCCACCATTACTCGACTGTGGTGCCATTCGAAAGAATCGCTTATGATCTCGTAGAGGCCATTAGTCAAGTCTGCTCGGGGGCCACAAGTAATTCTATTCATAACTAGATTATGCTACCAGGTTTCCAAGAGCGCCATTCCCGCTAAGAAAATCATGTCCACTCGAAGGGTATTGCCCCCGTGAAGTTAATGCTAGGTTTCTCTAGAAAGAGTTTGCCAAAAGGAAATCTAACAGACAAGGGGACACTATTCATGTCTCGGCGTAATGAAGGACCTGTGTAGAACTACTGCACATAAGCAAACTGGAGGACCTCGGTCTCATCATCCTCAAACGTGACGGGTTTTTAGTCGGAAGAAGGATTTTAATAAAACCCTGAAGGGGATGCCTAGAGAAAGGTGGTAGAAAGGATGGGAGGGACTTGGATTGTTTGATGCCCATACCTTATATTCTCCATCGAGAGGTTCCTCAATCTCCACGGGGTTCTCCCCGTTTGAATTGTTGTATGGGAGAACCCTAAGTATGCCTGGACATCGCCCAAAGAGGACATGGGAGAGTGAGGGCTAGCCCCCTATAAAGAGTGTTGTAGAACACGTCGCCCCAGATGCAGGATCGCATCAGCGAGTTTCATATGCCATTGTGCAAGGAGCACCTGCGGAGGTCACAGGACGTCAGAGTCGGGTATACAATAGAGCCGCTGAGGGGTTAGGCAGTTTACCCTGCGGGGACCGCGTTTTTGGTCCTGGTTCCCTACCGGTCGAGGAGTAAGTTCCTGGCTCTAAATGGCAGGGACTTATGAAGTTGGTAGAGAGAGTTGGGAGAGGTAAATTATTAAAATTACATCAGCCAGGGAAAAAGAAATCACTTTTCAACTATACCACATAAAATTTAATAAACGCGTGGCATACAGAGAGGCCCCTAGTGGTAGTGTCCTGATAGCCCAAGTTGGATGCACCCCTTCAGTTATCCATATTTGGTGGTTGTCATGGGGACGCCCTGTCAAAACATCAAAAGACAGGAGGCCGGGGAGTTGTTACAGGAGTAACAGGGAATCTTCATCTGATTTCCAGGCACTACAGCTGTGGTTTACAGCATGCGGATATGTACAGAACCCTGGGCGTAAAAGTTCCATGTCAAACCTACCGAATCCAAGAAGCTCGGAGACAGGCAGTCTCTGAGGATGTAAAGGAGCATGTTGGCCCTGGGCGTATTGAAAGAGTCCAAAAAGGGGTGTGTCTAGCCCAATTGGTGTTGGTGCCTAAGCCCAAATGGGACTTGGGGTTCTGCAGACGGATTTCCGCCGGACTCAATGAGTATCTAAGTGGGATTCCTATCGTTGCCCCCCCTGAGTGGATGAACCATGATTGAAGACTGGGGTCAGCCAGGTACATAAAAACCCTGGACCTTTCTAAAGGCTTACTGGCAGATTCCCCTGTCAGAAGAGGCCAACAAAGAGGAAAACTTGCCTTCTCACTCCAGATGGGCTGTTCCACTAAACCACGGGATGCATTTCGGGTTACAGGGGGCCCAGCTACACTTCAGAGGGCAATGGTATAAGATTCTAAAACCCATACCAGGTACGCATCTGTCCTATTAGAGATTATTGTCATTTTCAGTACTGATGGGAAGGTCCATCTCAGCAAAGTACAGGCAGTACTCAGCTCACTAAGGGAGGCACGGTTTACAGATAAACCCTGACAAAAGGCTATTGGGGCTGGAAGAAGAAGCCCGAAACGTGGGGATTATTGGTGGGCTAGGGGAACAATAAAGACCCCAAATGAAACAAACCGTTGAGGAAATTCAGAGTGGCCACAACCCCTGACAAAAAAGCAGGTGAGAGGTTCCTGGGGATTGTCGGCTACTATCGCAGGTTCGTGCGAACTTCGCTTCAGTTGCAGGCCCGTCTGGACCGACCTAACAAAAGGGAGGAAGGCAGTGATGGTGAAATGGTCTGAGGGGCAGAGAAATCAGTTCAGGCCCTGAAAAAGCCCTCTGTAGCCAGCGGTGTTGGTAGCCCCGGACTTCAGTAAAGAGTTTTGTTATACCTCAGACAGATGCCTCAGAGGTGGGATTGGGCGCCAGTCAATGTCACAGGAGGTTTTTGGTGAATCGTGGGAGGAGGCAACCCCATGTACATATTTGAGTAGGGAAGCTTACGTCCTGTGAAAGAAAAACTTATTCCATTAGGTAGAAAGGAGTGTCTGGCGATATAGTTGGGCTTTGGAGTCTTTGCTCTTGTACTTTCTGGAAGGGAGAAAATTTCAGGTTGGTGACAGGATCATGCCCAGTTACAGTGCATGTACCGAAACAAGAGGCAATAAGCGAAGGGTTTACAAGATGGTTCCTTGACACTGCAGGACTTTTAAATTTGCTTGGTGAAACAGGGGGGGAAACATATAATATAAATGCTGACGCCTTGTCAAGGCTCCACTGTCTGTCTCTGTTCAAGTGCAGTCCCCATGGCCTTGGGCAAGGGGAGGGGATGTTGTCAAGCAACTTGGGCAGGGAGGAAAGATAGTGATGGAAGGTATGTCCCTAGGAATTATGCTGTAAATAGTAAGGAAGTTCCAGGGATGACGTAGAGGCCGAATCCAGTGGGTCGCTGCCGTGTCTTTCCACAACAGCAGAATGGCAGCAAGAGAACTGCAATAGTGGGCCACCAAGGACGCGACCTTAGGTGGGGGAAAAGTCAGCAGTATAGATATGTAGCCCATAGGTTACTTATGTTTGTGTAGTTTAGTATAGCTGCTGTGCGCTTATTGGGTCCTGCTTTTCTGAACGGCTGCTTTCTAGAGGTGGAGTGGGAGGCCCATTCAACCCTCCGGTGCCGGGCTTTACCGGTTCCTGAGGCCTTTAAAGCCTCTGAGCAGAAGAGACCAGGTGGAGAAGAGTCAACCTGGGACCCTGATTGGTATCATGGGAGTCATTTTTCCAGACGGTGCTGAGCAAGGAAGGAGCCTGATACAGAACCAATGAAACTAGGACCGAGGAGGTATGCTTTCCAGACGGGACTTTTACTGCCACACCGGTGGAGTATACCACATTTGTGCCTTTTTTGATCTGGAAACTATCTATTATGGTTTTGGCTGCATGTTTTACGGCTGACGTAACGCTATGACATAAAGACTGCCTGTTTGTTTTGCTGTTTTGTTTTGCGTTTCACAAATAAATCCCTATATTTTTGTTAGCAAACCATCACGTTTGTTGCTCCTCTCGTGACCGCTAGTCCCCACACCAGGGAAAAAACATCTCAGAAAAACGCTCCAAAAACAAGTAAAAAACGTGCTGAGAAACGTGTCTAAAAACCCGCTGAGGTTTTGAATGAGGGTTTGAAGCTCTTCATTGATTCCTTATGGGGTACATTGCTTCAAGAATTGGGGACATCGATGCTTCTTTTTCAGCGCCCAAAACAGCTTCCAAAGAAGTGCCTATAATGCGCGTAAAACCTCATTGTGTGTAAACTACAAAGCTGTTTTACATAGTAAGCAATGAAAATAATCTGGGGACCTTTTGGAGGCTTTTTTTAATGCTGTTTTGGGAGCGGAAATGCTCCAAAAAACATGTAAAAATCAGCATTGTGAACATACCCTAAGGGTGCTTTCACACAGTATGTTTTTTGGTTCCTTTTTTGGATGCGTTTTTTTTGTGCAGAAATGTACAGCATTAATTGCTTTGCCTTTTTGCATAAAAACACATCCGAAAAACGCATTAAAAAATGCAGGGAAGTTTTTGATGCGTTTTTTGAATGTGTTTTTTTTGTGCAGAAAGGCACATCAATTAATGCTGTACAATTCTGCACAAAAAAGCATAAAACATGCACCAAAAACATACTATGTGAAAGCACCCTAACACCTTTTCCTTTACAGGTGAGCCTCAGGCAACCCAGTCTGGCACCGTATAGACAGACAAAAAGATAGATAGGGTTATTTTTAGTTATTTCTAAAATAATATAATGCACTGCAACCAATAAAACAAAAGTATTTTGTTTATATTGGTGACCTCACTTTTTTTTAAGGCATTACTTGATGTCTGCATTGCACGTGGTGTTTAATCTGTCAGGGCACGAATCCTGTCAGTGTTTTGTTAATAGATTTCATGAACTTTTTTTGACACCCAGGTTGGCACGTAAATATTTTAAGGTGCAATATACTCAATCATTATAGGTGTGGAATACACTTTTCATCAGATGTCCAAGGAAGCACTTAGGTAAATACACGTCAAAACATGTGAGTGAAATGATTATTTCAGTGGCTTATAATGCATTCTTTCTCAAGGAAGAGACAAGCTGCGGTTGAGTTACATCATAATCCCAGCAGTGAGGTTAGTCGGGGGCCAATACAATGGGCCCAGTTCATGTTCATCAACAATAGTGAGAATACAGAACTGAATGAAAAGCGTCTGGAACATATTAGCAATCACCGGTTTGAACAGTCAGAGATATTGTGATAAGACTGATAACAAATTTTTTGCCCGTTCATCTCTGTAAATTATATCATAATTAAAATTACAGTGATATCATACATTGCTAAGAATCAAAACAATTCCTTTATTTAATTTGACATTCTTTTTTTTTTGTGCTTTATCTTTAAGGTAATTTAGCGTTTAGTCCTGGTTACTGAATCAATACATTCATATTGTGCTGCTGGGTTAATCAAAAAACGAGCAGCTATCCATAAGAAAACCTAGACGTATGTCAGGAGGAGACACTAATGCCCTTCTAAGGCCCCGTTCACACGGGGGGATTTGGGGCCCGGGGTTCCAGGGGTTTCCGCGGAAAAACCCGCAGCAAACGCGTTATTATTAACAGGGTTTCCTATGGGAAACCGGAAAATTTTTCACACTCCGCGGGTTTGGTCGGTCCGGGGGGCCGAGCCAAACCCGCGCGCGTGGAAGAACTCTCCTTCATTCCTGACAGCGATCTCTTGCGGGGGGCCCGGGGCCCGGTCTCCCGGGCAACCGCGGGTGGGCGGGGCTGGGACCGGTTTGCGGTGGTTTGCCCCTTTGTTTTAATTTAAAAATGGGGGCAAACCCTGGGCAAGCCCCCCCCAAAAACACCCCCTCCCGCCCCGAGACCATGCCCACCCCCGGCCCCGAAAAACCCGCTTTGGGGAAAGACCCGAGTTGCGGAGCACCCCACGGGGCTTTCGAACCCGCGGGGCAACCGCGGCGAAACCGCGGCCAAAAACCGTCGGTGAAGCATCCCTGGGGTGTTTCAACGGTGCGTTTTTGGACGTTTTTGGAGCGTTTTTGATGCGTTTTTCAAAAGCATTTTTGTGCAGGGGTAAGCAATTAATTGCTGTCCCTTTCCCGCACAAAAATGCATTAAAAAACGCTTTTAAAAAAACGCCCGTGTGAAACACCCTAAAAGCTAACTTTTACTTGATATTAATAATTTTTTATTTTTAAAAATTTCCCGGGGGGTTTCAGAATATCCATTAAAGGCAGCTCTATCTTCCACTCTCACACAGGAAGCAAAGTGAAAACCTAAATCACCCTTCTTTATTTTTTCTTTTTAAAAAAATTTTTTTTTTTTAAATTTTTTTTCTTTTTTTTATTTTTTTTTTTTTAAAAAATTTTTTTAAATTTTTTTTTTTTTTTTATATTTTTTTTATGCGTTCATTCTCTGTCCTGGCTCTCAGTGCATATGCTATTGTTTACCTGATTTTATTTGATTTTTATCTCTCTTTTTTCTTGAATGTTTGCCCACATATTCTTTTTTTTTTTCCCGACTAGCTACACGTATAAGTGCTTCTGCTGTCAATTCATGACTATTTTGAGGGGCCCCGGGCCTAGGAATCCTCTTAAAGCATAGTATACCCTTTGACTACTTTTTATGGATTTAAAACCCCCATGACATTTGAAAACAGGTTGTCCTAATGCAGGTAAAGGAGTATTAGCCAACTCCATATGCTTTATACTTCCTCAGGTAGGAAGTAATAGAACTGCCATCTTGATACACCCTTCTGCATTATCTATTTAACACAGAAGAGTGTATAAGTGATAGTGCTCCCCATTGGTCAAGTACCCTAGGGAGAATGCATATTAAAGTAAAATAAAAATGTTTTAAAAGAATAAAAAACAATAAAAATATTAAAAGTTCAAATCACCCCCCTTTTGCCTTTTTACAAATTAAGGAATAAAAAAAGAAAAAAGTTACATATAATTGGTAGCACCGGATCCGTGAAAGTCCGACCTATTAAAATATAACATTATTTGTCCCCTACACTTAACACGATAGAAGAAAAAAAATCCAAGCGGCATAATTGCGGTTTTTCAGTCATTTCAAGTTCCCTAAAAATTGAAATAAAAGTGATTAAAAAGTCGCATATATCCCAACATGATACAAATAAAAACTACACTTCTGCCCGCAAAAGAAAAACATAATGAAAACCCCACATATTTGTTATCACTGGAATCGTATCAACCAGTAGAATAAAGAGTCATAATATTATGACCACGTAATGGGAAATGCTTGATCCAGCGATGGAGGTGTAAGAGGGGCGGGTAGAGGTAAGTGTTCCACCCTGGCGTTAGTGCTTATGGTGCCCTCATGCCCGTTGTCAAATGCTCAGTATTATAAATGACACATGGAAGGTGAAGGGACTTGTAGATTTTGCATGGAGTCCAGGAGCTTCAGGGAATACTTTTGGGTGGGCCTTGTATTAAAATACCCAAAAAAGGGGGAAAAAGGGAAAGTTTGTACCACTCAGCTGCCCCAGGGCAACACCCACTTGTCTGATTCCTCAATCTGCTCTGCACATTTATGGTCTTCCATGTCAAATAATTAAGGGCGTCACCAATAAAGCATAAAAAGGCCCAAAAGGAGAACATTCTGGGATGTTTGTGTATCTATCCAAATAAACGTAATTCAGAAAAGATTTGTAATCCATCCCATTACATCTTCAAGTCCTTGCCTTCTTATGGTAGAGTGGATATTTATTGTAGATGTAAATTACTCACATAGTATTCTACAATTCTCAATTAACGGCAGATTCCACAATACAGAAAAAATAAATGTGGTACATTATTTAAATGTACCAAGAAAACCTGACATATATTCACACATTCCACGTAAAATAGACACTAACACATACTCAGAGCAAGGCTGATGCAGTGATCAAAAGAGCCTTGGTTGGAATTACATACATTGCTTGTCATTGGTACTTAGCTGCAAATGAAGTGCAACAGCTGGATGGCATATGTATGCTGCTTTCTAGTGTGAGCCTTACACGTTCGGACAGAAGGAAATCCTGCTTGAGATTGGAGAGTGCAGAGTTGTCATCGGGGAATAGAATATCTGGGGGATGCGTAAGATAAAAGATGTAGGATTCCTCAATAAGTGATTCTTACTTTCCTTCTTCATAGCTACTTATCTGTAACTTCAAGAGGAATCAATCACCAATATATTTTTTACTAATTGAATTGAGATACTGATACATTTTCATTTCTTTTTAGTTGTTTTGATTTTCTGATTTTACATTTTTTTTTATTTCTTTGTCAGTATACGATTATGGGGGCTGAGCTGCTTTCAACAGAACTTAAAGAGATGCTTTATAGCAGCTTCATGGACACAGGATCACCCTATTAGTAGTGTTTTATATGTATCTGAAATACTGTATTACATGCAAAAAAAATTATATATTTATTTTATAGGTAAAGATGACTATACACTTTTAAATGGGTACTGATGCTTTAAGCACCAGTATCATTGCAGTCTGAAGCCAATCAAGAATATTACTAGTGGACCCTGGAAAGGAGAAGGGAGGGGTGCATGCATGTATGTGCCTTTCATGCTAGGCAGCACCAGTTCTAGAGAGTCTGAAGTTGCACTGTTTTACAGTAGATAGTGTTTAGTGGTTACTACTGTTATAGCATACAGAGGTCAACAGACCAGCCAGCAATGGAGCAGAAAGAGGCAGAGCCCAACAGTCTCTACCTACAAAGACTCTATATACCTGCATAAAGGGACATATATACATACAGGGGGTCTACCTTACCTAAAGGGGTTCTATAGAACTATCTACAAGGGTTCTATATACCTACCTACGGAGGGTCTGTAACTACCTACAGGGGTCTATACCTACTTTTAGGGGCCTATATTTTTATCTACAGGGGTCTAACTACCTACAATGGACCAATAATTCTACCTACAGGGGACCTTTATATCTAGCTACAAGGGGCCTATATATCTACAGGAGATCTACTTACCTAAAGGTGTCCATATATTTATCTACAGAAACCCATTTAACTACCTACAAGGGATCTATACACCTACCTTCCGGGTGCCTAGATACCTAGTTATAGGGGGCTTATGTACCTACCTACCAAGGGCCTATGTACAGTGGGTACGGAAAGTATTCAGACACCTTTAAATTTTTCACTCTTTCTTTCATTGCAGCCATTTGGTAAGATCCAAAAAGTTAATTTTTTGCTCATTAATGTACACCCCCCCCCCCTCATCTTCCCAAAAAAAAAAAACAGAAATGTAGATTATTTTTGGCCCAAATTTATTAAACAAGAAAAACTGAAATATCAAAATGACATAAGAATTCAGCCCTTTGCTCAGTATTGAGTAAAGCAAACCTTTTGGCTAGTACAAGCCAATGAGTTTTATTGGAATGAAAGCAACAAGTTTTTCACACCCCGGATTTGGGGATCCTCTGCCATTCTTCCTCGCAATCTCTCTGTTTCCCCCAGGTTGGATGGTGAATTTGGTGGACGCCATTTTCAAGTCTCTCCAGAGATGCCCAATTGGGTTTAGGTCAGGGTCTGGCTGGGCCCGTCAAAAATGGGCACAGAGTTGTTCTGAAACCGTGCTTATGTTATTTTAGCTGTGTGCTTAGGGTCATTATTTTTGTTGGAAGATGAACCTTAGGCCCATCTGAGGTCCAGAGGTCTGGAAGAGGTTTTCATCCAGGATATCTCTGTACTTGGCCGCATTATCTTTCCTTCAATGCAAACCTTAGTCGTCCTGTCCCCATTTGCATGATGTGCCCCACCCCTGTTTCACTGTTGTGAATTGTATTGGGAAGATGATGAGCAGTGCCTGGTTTTCTCCACACATACCACTCAGAATTAACACCAAAAAGTTCAATCTTTGTCTCATCAGACCAGAGAATCTTATTTCTCATAGTCTGGGATCCTTCATGTGTTTTGTTGCAAACTGTCTGCGGCTTTCATATGTCTTGCACTGAGGAGAGGCTTCTGTCGGCACACTCTGCCATAAAGCCCCGACTGGTGGAGGCTGCAGTGATAGTTGACTTTGTGGAACTTTTCCCATCTCCCTACTGCATCTCTGGAGTTCAGCCACATGAACTTGGGGTTCTTCTTTCCCTCTCTCCCCAGGCTTTTCTCTCATGATTGCTTAGTTTGGCTGGACGGCCAGGTCAAGGAAGAGTTGTGGTCGTCCCAAATCTCTTCCATTTTAGGATTATGGAGGCCACTGTGCTCTTAGGATCTTTGAGTGCTGCAGAAATTCTTTTGTAACCTTGGCCAGATCTGTGCCTTGCCACAATTCTGTCTCTGAGCTCCTTGGACATTTCCTTAGACATCATGTACTCTGACATGCACTGTGAGCTTTGAGGTTTTATATAGAAAGATGTGTGCCTTTCCTTATCAAGTCCAATCAGTTTAATTAAACACAACAAGACTCCAATGAAGGAGTAGAACCATCTCAAGGAGGATCAGAAGGAAATGGACAGCATGTGAGTTAGGCCCCAGTTAGGTAGACAGCCCCCAGGTAGGTAAGCAGGCTGTAGATAGACCCTAGGTAACTAAGTATTCAGGCCACATGTAGACGGTAGGTGGGCCCCAGGTAGGTAGACAGGTTCCAGTTAGGTAGGTAGGCTATAGGTAGGTAGATTGGCCCTAGGTAGGCAATAGTTAGGCCCCAGTTAGGTAGACAGCCCCCAGGTAGGTAGTCTGTTGCAAGGCCCTAGGTAGCTAGGTAGGCAGTAGGTGGACCACAGGTAGGCCGTAGGTGGGCCCCAGGTAGGCTGCAGTTGGGGCCCACATAAGTATATAGGCTATAGGAGAGGCCCACATAGGTAGGTAAATAGGCTATAGGGGGCCATTTAGGTAGACAGGCAGGGTTTAGGTAGGGTATAGCTGCCATATAGGTAGGCAGAGTTTGGGTGGCTATAGGGGCCATATACGTAGGCAGGCAGGGTTTAGGTAGGCTATAGGCCCCAAATAGGAAGGCAGGCCGGGTTTAGGTAGGCTATATAAACCATATAGGCAGTCAGGCAGGGTTTAGGTAGGCTATATACCCCATATAGGCAGTCAGGCAGGGTTAAGGTAGGCTATATACCCCATATAGGCAGTCAGGCCGGGTTTAGGTAGGCTATATACCCCATATAGGCAGTCATGCAGGGTTTAGGTAGGCTATAGGCTCTACATAGGCAGGCAGGGTTTAGGTAGGCTATAGGCCCCAAAAGGGTAGGGAGGCAGGGTTTAGGTAGGCTATAGGTCTTGAAATAGATCCACATGAAGTGCATGGCAAAACGTGCATTGGGGCGCATATTTGCTACCTATACCCTCATTTGATATTACTCTATTTCAATGTCAGGTATTTGTTATTTATATTATTTAAATATAGTACACATTTTGTATATTTGATGCCTTTATTATCAGCCTGATCTGTAATGTATGTTATTAGGAGTGGTGGGTGATGCAGACATGTTTATTGCTGTATTATTGCCACTCTTTTAAATTTTCTTTGTTGATTTATGTCTTTTGTGGTATTGGTTGAATAAAGATTTGACTTTTTATTATTTTTTGCTTAGTGGTCTCTGTGGCTGTAGGTGTTTTTTTTTTTTTCTTCTTAACAAGAAAAAAAAAAAACTTTTGTGCTGGAGTAACATTTAATAACTATACCTGTTTTGACTTACATAAAAATTCAACTTAAGAACAAACCTACAGTCCCTATCCCTTTTGTAACCCAGGGACTGCCTCTATACTCAACTTCCTTAGGTTCCCAGTGTGGCATCTCTACAGTCTTCTGTTTTCATTCTTGTACTTCTGAACTGGGAGGACACTACTGGAGCCGCCGATTGGCTGCAGCAATCACGTGCCTCTTCTTACATTACTGTTCATAGCTGTGCACTTTTAAACAGTGCTGTAGATGAAAGGCATGTGACTACTGCAGCTGATGAGATGAGATGCAGCGCTGTGATGGAGGGAAGGTAAGTATAAGTTTTTTTTTTCATGGCGTCTTGGAGCTTCCTGTTAGATTTTCTTATGAAGTGGGTAACCTTTTTAACCCCTAAAAATGCATACAAAAGCCATAGTCATGACCTTAACCTGAGTTTAAAATTGGAGTAAAATATTCAGGTTCAGGATGTCTCAAAACTAAATTGTTTTACTAATTTTTTTTATAGGGAACAACACAATAGTCAACCCATTACCTTGAACATGGTCTTATTCTAAGCAGGATAAACTATTTATTATTGTGCAAACTCTACAGTATAATAAGGATTATTTCAAACCATTACCACATGTTCTAGTATAATATACAGTAGATGCCGCAAAGGGTGACATATGGCATTATAAATGTGACAAGACCCTACCAGTCAACCTCAATAAGGATGTGTAAATAAAGCCTGAGACATTGAAATAGTCAAGGAGTATATATAACATTTGTTGTAGTTTCATCTAAATGCCCCGTTATACAGGACCGGGCACAGCAAACAGTGCAAAACTTGATTTGGACATGAGTGGTGCTTAAGAATCTGTCTTCTTAAAACTAACATTTTAGTAGTAGGAATTCTGCTGACTCGGGACCAGCTTCTACAGTAGTGATGTTAAAGATTCCAGATTCCCCATTAATAAAGAGCACTCACATTGTTTACATATGGATTTCAGATCGAAATTAATGAAGTGTTTATGTGACAGAAATGTGGGAGGGATTTCAAATATAATCATCATCAATCTGCCCTCAGCCAAAATAAATTTTGTGAAAAGAAAAACAAACGATAGTGCAGACAAAGTGGGCCTTGGGGGCTTTGTGCAAGGATCATTGTTTTTCCTCGTATAGAACTGTCTGTTCGTTTCTTCTACAAATAGAATAATGTTTATTTGTAGCTGCAGCTATGTCGAGTCGCTTAATGAGCTTTCTTGGTAAAGCAAGAAGTTCTCGAGACTTTTTGTTTGGGGAATTGGTCGATTGTGGCGTACCGCAAAAATGGGGGCAGTTTATTCTAACTATATGAGTTTGCACATCTGACTCCCCATAATAAGGGTGAGTGTATAACTTAACATTTCAAAAGTGTTTCCTACCTGTCAGATGATTAAGAATTTTTATTGAACTTTTACTTTGGATAAATGATTGTTTTAAGACTCCGTTAGGTGCTGCCCACATATTGCAGCTTACAAAGATTACAGTTGATCAATTACAATACGTAAGTAGCGGAATGTGGCTGCCCATTCGATACAGGATACAATATAAATTCATCACATTCCCCCATAAAGCTCTCCACAGTTCTGCACCCCATATATCTCCTCCCTCATCTCTGTCTACCACCCTACCCGCTCTCTCCGCTCTGCTGCGGACATCAAACTACAGACCACAATCATCTGAACTTCCCATGCCCATCTTCAAAATTTCACACGTGCTGCACCCGTTCTCTGGAACATCCTACCACGCATCATCAGGCACAATCCTAACCTTCATAGTGTTAAGAGTGTCCTGAAAATACATCTTCTTAGGCAGGCCTACCAAGATCCCTAATTGCTAACCCACACCTTCTATCACACACACTTCTGTCACTCCCTACACTAGGGCACTCACAGGCACTTATCTAATGCAATCTATAATAAAACTGTACATGGCCGAAATCAAATGATAAGACTCACAAAGTTGTACCGATGTGTATATAAAATGAACAATAATATGGGGGTAACGAAAACAAACAAATATGAATTTAATTAATTAATTTTTGTTTCTTTATTTTCGTTACAGCCATATTATATATCGCAATTCCTGATGTAGCGCCGGTGACGGCGACAAACGCGTTGTTAGGGATTTGATTAATTTATGTTTGTAGAAGGTTTCAGCTCTTTTTCAGATAATATTTGACACCTAATAAAAACGATTTTTTTTAATCATACTCCATGCCGCACGGCGCTGAGAGCCGAGATTTCATTGCCCCGATCTGGCCATAGACTAAAATGGGACAAAGTAGCTCGCGCTCTGATTGGCCGGGATAGCCAAGCCCCCACTAGCTCAACCAATCAGCTCTTTTCTGCCTTTTTTACTGTATTTTGAACTGTTCCGCCTTTTCATGTGATTGGTCAATACTTCTCCATAGGTTATAATGGGTCACTGTCGCTCCTATTCTGATTGGCTGGTTTATGCTGACCAATGAGAAGCACTTACATAATTTGAATTACTGTATTTCCCGGCAATTTCGAATATAACAATTCCTGATGTTGCGCCGGTCTCGGCGACAAACGCGTTGTAAGGGATTTTATTTATGTTTGTTTATAGAAGGTTTTAGCTCTTTTACAGAGAATGTTTTGCACTTAATAAAACTGATTTATTTACTAATACTCCATGCCGCACGGCGCTGAGATTTCAGTGCCCCGATCTGTCCATTGACTACAATGGGAGAAAGTAGCTCGCGCTCTGATTGCCCGGGATAGCCAAGCCCCCGCTAGCTCAACCAATCAACTCTTTTCTGCATTTTTCACTGTATTTTGAACTGTCCCGCCTTTGCATTTGATTGGTCAATACTTCTCCATAGGTTATAATGGTTAACTGTCGCTCCTATTCTGATTGGCTGGGATTGCCAAGCCCCCGCTAGCTCAACCAATCAGCTCTTTTCTGCATTTTTACTGTATTTTGAACTGTCCCGCCTTTGCATTTGATTGGTCAATAATTCTCCATAGGTCTGCCTGTCGGAGCTGGCGAGCGCTGCAATGCGCCGCACTTTACCGAGCCGCGATCACGCATGCCTCGGAGTTTTCGAATGTGCCGTGTCCCGCCCCAGAATGCCCACACCGCGCCCATTACACGCCCTTTCATGTTAGGCGCATCCAAAAGTGGCGGAGGTTGCACCTAACATCGCATCCCTGCGTCCGACAGAAAACTGGCGCAACTCCCAATCAAACATTTCGCCCCTTGTGTCTCATCTGTAAGTAGCGTTCATTGCGTAATGTCTGTCTTTTGTCTGTACTTATACCATCTACATTGTAAAGTGCTGCGGAATGTGTTAGCGCTATATAAATAAAGATTACTAGTACTGCTAATTTATATATTGGAGCACAAGGCAGTTGCGGCAAAATTCTGGCACAATTTGCACCAAAAATAACGTCTTACAAGCCTTACGCCATATTTACTATGTGTTTCAGACAGTTTCAGATGCTTCTGCACCTCGTCCAACAAAAGGGGAATGACCTCTGCAAAAGGGCGTGGCTGAAATACAACAAAAATGCCACAGAATTTTGTTGCAGTTTGTGGCCTAAAAGTAAGCCAACTTAATTGTGGTACAAAGTTAGACTAGACAGTTCTAGCCTGCACCAGATTTATCAACACTATGATAAATGTGGCGCATTGTAAGACTGTCTAGTCTAACTTAAGTGTCTTACAATTAGACACTATTGATACATGTGCCCAATTGTGTACAAAAAAATGGCAAAAAAGGCCCTTGTATACTGGGCAGTTTATTGTCACCCAGTTTGGGGCTTATTGGCCAACAGCAATTTCCCAAGTGGCATAGACATGTGGGATGAGAATTTTCATATATCAGATGTGTGTGTTGCAGATATTTTGATGTTTTTTTCATAAAAAAGACAGAAAAAATGGGACATTAATTACTCAAAAAACACAGAAACAAGACCATACTCACAGCTCAAAGGCTGGACTGAAACTGATCCCAGTAAAGAGGCAACACTGGCCCCTATGCTACTTGGGAAAGATAAACAGGTGCAGCTGATTGCTGAGCAGTAGCTCACATACCCCACCACTAGGGGAACAATTAGACTGCACATTAAATTAATACCCCATCACTAGGGGAACAATTAGACTGCACATTCAATTAATACCTGTTCACACGGTATGCAGAAAAGTCACAGGATAATACATGTGGAGATTGCACAAATGCAAAAATACCGATCAGACAACCACTCTCACACCTTCAATATATGAGGGTGGTGGTGGCTGGTGTTATAATTGCATATAGATAAGGCGATACAAAAGGGTGTCATTAATGCAGATACGTGTGGTGCACCATGCTGGCTGTTAAAGGTGTGCACATGGAATTTATGCACCAAGATTTGTTTCAGCCAAGCCACTTTGAAACTGGTATGGATTTGTAAGACAGTTTTGTGCCATACTTTGCCGCATTGTACAATTCTGGTGCGACATGCTCCCGTGTCTTTAGTGCATTAAAAAGTGTTGTGTCTGGTGCAGATTGTGGCAGATTTTGGTGTACGGTGGTTCATACAGCTACAGAACAGGGCTACGACAGTTTGGCTCAAAACACCCCAAAAAAGTGGTGAAGCCCAGTTCACACATGTCGCCCTTAGTCTTTATGTAATCCATGATTGAAAAATGTTTTAAAAAAGAAGTTACAGTCCAATATATAATTGTTAAACAACGACACATTTCAGGCAGATATAGCTCTTGAACAAATCACAGACTAAATTACAAAGGCCTTATTCTAAACCTTTTATTGATCATGCTAAAACCTAAAAGCTAGAAAATACTTTACAAACATAAAAAAAAATCAATTTGCATTGTTCTCACCTCATCAAATAAGGACCTAGGCTGGGATGGACTTTATTGTGGGGTTATCCCAGTGATGCCATTATTCATAAGTCCCCTGAGGAACCCTTATGCATCACGGGGGTGGGGGGAAACGCGTCGAGACCCAGTGGCGTTTGGATACTTTGAGGAACGACTAATGAGTAGCTAAGTATATTGTATATATAATATTCCTTATTGTTTGCCTTTATCTAAAAAGAATGTGATAACAGGGTGAGCCATCGACAGATGGGGCCGTCCCTGTTGGGACGAACACTCTGTCCTTTTTTAGGGATTAGTGTAGGGTAAGTGAAAGGGATATCTGATAAATATTTCACTTATCTATATGTGGTATTTTTTCTAAAGAGGTATGGTACTAGATATTATGACCCATTGCTTTTGGCACAAGAGGAATATTATTATGTTTATCTGATTAGTTGAGAACAATGCGAATTGATTTTTTTTATGTTTGTATAGTATTTTCTAGCTTTTAGGTTTCAGCAAGATCAATTAAAGGTTACATTTCAGAATAAGGCCTTTGTAATTTAGTCTGTGATTTGTTCTTGTACGGGCTGTTGGTTCCAACCGCTGGAGGATTAGTGGTATCTGAGATATCGCTCTTGGTCATAACTTAGTCTGGATGATATCTGCCTGAAATGTGTTAGCGTTTAACATGTACATATTGGACTGTTTACTTCTTTATAAAAATATTTTTTAATCATGGATTAAATAAAGACTAAAATGTTATAATTGAAGCTGGATCAAACATTTCACTATTGAGTATTATATACCTGGAAGTCCTGCAGGAGATCCGTGCACCATCCCCAGAACCTTCGCATCAGATAAGCTGGTTTCATTACAACTCTCCTACTTATTGCCTGTTCTCAGGATAGATTGTAAATGTCTGATTCCAGCGATGAAGGGGTTTGAGCAGAACAGTGGCCAAAAATGCAGACTGCTTCTCCATTCAAAGTCTAAGTGATCGGTGGGGTCACAGCAATCAGACATTTATGATCTATCCTGTGGAAACAAACCTCTTAAAGGGGTTGTCCCATTGCATTAATTCATCTTACTTCAGTTCTGTTTTCTCGGTTTTATTTTTGAATTTAGGGGTGTGTTTACTGGCTTCTACTGGACTGCAGTGATGAGATGCTGAGGACACCAGGTCTGTAGCTATAGCAATCAGTGCTGGCAGCCTATCAGGAGAGATCGGACAGGTCTGTTGCTATAGCGACCATAGGAACAGAGGCAGCCCATATAAGAGGGGATATCTAGGAATAGGTAGGAAACTGTTAGGCCCCGTTCACACGGCTTATTCTGCCTCGATTGGCGCCGTTAACTGCGCGCCGGTTTGCGCTTCATTAAACGGCGCCAATCCCGCCCCAAAAGCAATTACGGTAATTCCTGCTTGAAACAGTGGAATCCGCGTCCTCCTCCCGCTCGGCGAATCCGCCGCGGGGGGAGAAAGTGACATGCACATTATTTACGGCGCGGACGCGCCGTAAACAATGCATTGTCTATGGGGCCGGGAGCGGCGCCCCCCGCCGCGCTCCAGCCCCGCCCCCGCCCCGCCCCTTATTCACGGCGGATTTGTGCGCTCAATACGGCTCACAAATCCGTTGGGAATAAGACGTGTGAACACGGCCTTAATGGACATATATTGCAAAGTGACTTGTTTTTGCAAGATCTTCAACAGAAAAAGCAATCCTTGTAGTGTAACCTGTGCAGCTCTGTCTTGGCTATACAATTATAAGACCATTCTATTCTAACACATACACCACTCACAAAAAAGTTAGGGATATTTGGCTTTTGGTTGAAATTTCAGGATGAACATAAAATGTCTTGCATTTTTTTTTTTAAATGAACTAAATGAGACCATCTGTTTCTTTTAGAATATACATATCCAACTGTTCAGTGCTTCAGAACTTTTTGCACAACTTGCTGATCTCTAACAAGGAGCTTAATGTCAAAATTCCCAACAGGTGTTTAATCCCTGAATCACCCAGTAAATTTAGGGGATCAATTTGAATTGGGATTTAAACAGTCCTCCTCATTGTGCTGTTCACATCTTGACATCATGAGACCAAGACAACACCTTATAATTGATCAAGAGTACCTAGCCATTGTGAAGCTTCAAGCAGGATGCTCTCAGACGGAAGTGGCCACTGAGCTCATAGTGTCACAGAATGTCATCAGCAGGTTGTATCAAAGATATAGAGAGACTGAAAAAGTCGCAGAAAGGCAAAGAAGTGGACGTCCTCTGGCTACATCTCACACTGATAACTGCTTTATTGTAAACAACGCCATAAGGAACCGGATGATGAATGTCGCACAACTCCAGACATATTTAAAGGAGGTCTGAGGCAACCAAGTGTCACGTCAGACTATTCATAACCAGTAACTTCAGCGTGGTCTGATTGCCAGATGACTGGCAAGGGTACCTGACCTGGCTGATGCATGGCGCTCTCAGTGACGTCTCCAGCATCGTTGGCAGCCTTTATTTCTGCTCAGAGTGAATCAACTTTCATCACTGAATAGCACTGAGGACCACTGTTCTCTGGCCCATGTAAGATTATGAGTAGAGATGGGCGAATTGATTCTAACAAAGTGGAATTCGTTTAGAATTTCAGGAAAACTTCGGTTCGGAACGAAGTCGAAGTTTGGGGTACTTCGGGTGAACGAAGTGTGCTTTTGATTGATAAAATGGCTGCGAGCACATGGCGTTACATGGGGCAAAGCACTCTGGGAGGAAAAGGGCATAGCCTGCATACATTGCAGGATGAAGCCAATCAGAGACCGGGGTTCTTGAGTATGCACTATAAATCCGGGCCACCGGGGAGTTCATACCGCTCTCACTGACTAAAGGGGGAAAGGGTGGCTGCGGCTGCTTAGATAGCTGATAAAAAAAATGTTTTTTAAAAACAGCGATTTTTGGGGTGCCCTCAGCTTGCCCTCAGAGACTGCTTCTCTTAACATTCTAATTCAATTTTTTTGGGGTTTTGGATCTGAATCTAGTGTGCGTCAAGCACTGCTATACTTTTTAAAAGCTATCCGCTCACGCATATTGAATACCAAGGGGACTAACCCTTTTTCCTGTTTATTCACTTAAGAAACGCTTTTTTTTACAATACAATACCACTTCTTTTTTTGGTGCCAATTCTTTTGCGCAATTTACATCCGGGGGTTTTAAATTTAAGGGTTTGTTCTGCTTTGTGGTGACTAAAATAAAGGGGTCTTTTTCACCACCAAAAAAAAAAGTTTTTCTGTAGCAAAAATTTCACAAACGAAGGTTAAAAAAAAGTTTTCCCTTTGTTGTGTATGAAAAAAAAAACCGCCATTGAAACACCCCCTACAAAGCGGTATTTTTTGGTCTCAATTTTCTTTTGCGCAATTTACACCCGGGGGTTTTAATTAAGCGTTTTTCTGCTGGGTGGACAAAAAATAACGTTTTTTTTCACCCCCAAAAAAAATAAATTTTTTTCTGTAGCATAATTCACAAACAAGTAATTAAAAGTTTTCCTCTGTTGTGAGGTAAAAAACAGGGCCATTGAAACCGCTCAAAGCGGAGTTTTTTGGGTTTTGCTCAATTTTTTGCGCAATTTACTCCGGGGGAAATTAAGCTTTGTTCTGCTGTTGGGGGACTAAAAAAAACCCGTTTTTTAAAACCGCAAAAAAGACATTTCCCTGGGGCAAAATTTTCCCAAGCAAAGGGTTTAAAAAATTCATTTTTTCTCTTGTTGTGTAACGTAAAATACCGCCATTGTAACACGTTTAAAGCGGAAATTTTTTTGGCGTAATTCCTTTGCCAATTTAATCCAAGGGTTAATAAGTGTTTTTCTGCAGTTTGTACCATAAAAGAAACGTTCTTTTTCACCCCACAGAAAAATTTCGTAGAAAATTTCAAACCCGAAGGTTAATTAAACCTTTTTGGCTTTTATTTTCTTAAAATACAATTTTTTAAAAACGGCACATACAAGAAATTTTTTTCCTGCCCATTTGTGGAGCGAAATTTTATACCGGGGGTTTCCCCAAGCTTCTTTTGTGGGGTTTATTTGGGTCAAAAACAGGGTGGATTTTTCATATACAGATTCTCATCAAACGTGTTGTACATTTTTTGAACAAAAAGTATTTATCAAAAGGGTGGGAGGTCTTCACCTGCAATGGCAGAGGCAAAACATTCCTGGAGCAGGCCCAGGTCCAGCAAAAGCAGGGGACTTCGCGCAGGGGCAACGGTGAGGCCAAACTGCCGGTCATTTGGGCCTGGTTGTTCAGCAAACCCCAAAGGTTTTTTGATGGTTATAGGTCATCCCCCTTCCTCCCGATTTACACTGACAACCCCCCGCCCAAAAGGCGGTGGGAACGTCAGACACAAACCTTAGTTGGCAGGGCCCCGGGAGCGGGTCAGCGGCCCTCACCTTTTCCTCAGCCCCCTTGCCCCATCCGGTTCCCTCACCAAAGAGATCTACTATGTGGTCTGGGCTCAGTGCCACTATATAGCGAGGATGAAAAAATTTGAGGACGGCAGTCAGCAGCTATTTGGCAGCGAAAAAGGGGGCCCAATATCCCCGGCTCTTGCAGTAGGCGGCAAAGTATAGATGTGGAGAGTGGCATGGGAGGTCATGTTGAGGGGTCAGCCTCTGCATACCAAGACCGGTGATGAGGACAGCATGACATAAACACAAATAGATGATGATGTAGCCGATCGCATTTGGGGGACCGGGTGAGGCAAGGGCTTAAATCATCGTCGGGAGAAGAGGGCGTCAGCTTCACGTCGGGTTTAGCGGTCAGCCAGCAAGTGGGTTGTGTGGCTGTGAGTCAGCAGGGTAGCAGCAGTGTGAGGTCAGGAGCCAGGCGGCCACGGGTAAAAAACCCGCTTCGCAGGTCCAAGAAAGTAGCAGCCAGAGGCCAGGGGAGGCAGCGGCGGTTTAGGTCCCCTCAGTGCGGACGTTGGGCGGTAAAAATCCGATACTCGGCGGGGGTGGCAGTTCTTTGCAAGACACCGGAGGAACCGAATATGGGTATATGTAGAATCTGTGGGCAGAAAGTGAAGCGGGGCCAGGGAGCTAACGTTGGCACCACGCCCTGCGTAAACCCACATGCAGCATCCCCCATCCGGTGGCCTGGGAGAAACGTGCTCAGATGTGGTGGTCCATCCTGCCGCCACAGCAGCACAGCGCCCAGTGGCAGCATGCCATTGCAGCCAGTCAAGGCTCCAAACCACCTCTGCAGAAGGGAGCTTTTTTCCTCTTTGAAAACCCTCTCCCGGTCCAGATGCACCTGCTCCTCACTATCCATGCGCCAGCAGTCGTTCAGCGAGGCGATTCCAAAGAGACAACAGTAGGGCGTCCAACTACCTAAGGTGCAGAACTGACCCTGCTCCTGTCCAAGTTGTTGGTATTGCAGTCCCTCCCTTTCCAAAGGGTTTGGACTCTGCACCGTTCAGAGAACAAATGGCTTGTGCCGAGCCGAGATGGAGAGTTCCAAAAAAGCATCCCCAGCACTTCATAAATATGTAGAACAGAAGGGGGGGCCCAGTCCTTGAGCTTATTCGGTTTGTTTCCAAGGTGCAACGGCAGCGCGGACGTCTGGAGCTGTAACTACGGTCAGGGCCAGTACATGTCCTGTACGCCCACTTGGTGAATGGCTTCCTCCCCAGCACACCAACAACTTGGACAGGAGACGGCGCTTTCTCCTCCACGTTGTCAAACTGCGGCTCCTGCGCCAATGTCCGTCTCCTCCTCCACCACCACCACCATCTCAGCCTCCACAAGTACTGCTTCATCATACCACATGTGTAGGACACACATGTTGGACCGACTGTATGAACAGAGAAAGGCCATTAACGATTTTTTGATGATCCAGGCAGACAGAAGTACTCCCCTGTGTAATTTTGATGTCAGCCAGTGGCAGCTCATGCGTGACACCTGCCGTTTGTTGAGGCCATTCGAGAGGTGACGTTAAATTTTTCAGTCGCCAGGACTACGGGATGAATAACGTCATTCCACTGCTTCATGTCCTGGAACAGATGCTGAAAAATCTGTCTGGGGAGGGACTGGAGACGTGGCGACTAACATCCGTGGGGCCCCATGAGTCCCGGGGGGGACTGAAATGGAGGAGGAGGAGGGGGACATTGGAGCAGAAGCATTGTCTGGTGAAATGAGTGGATTTTCTACCCAGGTGACAAGAGAGGAGGAGCAGGAGCACTGGAGGATGTAGATTTGGGGATGAGGAAGACGAGGCAGATGACCCGCAAGCACCGTGGCAGTATACAGTGGAGATGGAGGCAGGGAGCCCCTCGGAGTCACATGTGCAGATGACCCGCAGCATGCTGATTTGCCTGGCTAGTGACAGTCGACTAGTCAGCATCCGCAGAGGGATGACTTCTGGCCTCCACCCTATTGGACCCCGCTACCCCGGTCCAAAATGGAGCCTTTTTCCCAGCTATTGGGGAGGGAGGAGACTCAAATACTATAGGGAAATCCTCCGTAGTCAGTTGGCCGCTGCCTCTGTGCGGCATCGTCCCTCCTCTGACAGGTCTGACAGCACTCTGCCACCCCAGTTAGAAGATCCGCTGGACTACTGGGCAGCCAAACTGGATGTGTGGCTGCAACTTGCTGAGTTTTTCAGTGAAAAGCTGTCCTGCCCGCCAGTAGTGTGGCAATCAGAGCGGGGGGTTCAGTGCGGCGGGGCCATCGTTACCCCAAGGGGAACCCGCTTGTCCACGGGAAATGTGGAACGACGACCTTTGTCAAGATGAATCCAGGCGTAGATCGGCCAGGATTTTCACACACCAATGCCTTAGGCGTCAGACTACATCAGCCATGATGCCTCACCCAAACTGTGAGAAATGAGTCTGGGTTCAAACTACCTGCCTAGGCCACTATTCTGATGCTGCCACCCGCCTGATGCCACACATCTGCTGACAGTTTCTCCATCTGCTACCAACCATCTTTACCAGGGACTGGTATTGCCACCCAACTCCACACTCTGTCATTGTGCCACTCTCTGACCTCATACTGCTGCTGCTGTTGCCGTGACTTCCACACTGTGTCATTGTGCCACTCTGTGGCGTACTCCTGTTTTTGCCACCTTCAGAATGTCATTGTGCCACTCTCTGACCTCATGCTGTTGCTGCCGTCACTTCCACTCTCTGTCATTGTGCCACTCTGTGGCCTACTCCTGTTTTTGCCACCTCCAGAATGTCATTGTGCCACTCTCTGACCTCATGCTGCTGCTGCCGTCACCTCCACTTTCTGCATTGTGCCACTCTGTGGCCTACCCCAGTTTTTGCCACCTCTAGAATGTAATTGTGCCACTGTATGACCTCATGCTGTTTGCCACGCACCTCATCCGTAAACCTCCACTCTTTTCTGTCATGTGATGCCACTCATGTGGCCTCCCTAACTGTTTTTGCCACCCTACCAGTATTTTTCCATAGTGGTGCCACTGTCTGACCTCATGCTGCTGCTTCCGTCACCTCCACTCTCTGTCATTGTGCCACTCTGTGGCCTACTACTGTTTTTGCCACCTCCAGAATGTCATTGTGCCACTGTCTGACCTCATGCTGCTGCCACGTCTCCTCCACTCTCTGTCATTGTGCCACTCTGTGGCCTACTACATTTTTTGCCACCTCCAGAATGTCATTGTGCCACTGTCTGACCTCATGCTGCTGCCATGGTCACCTACACACTGTGTCATTGTGCCACTCTGTGGCCTACTCCAGTTTTTGCCACCTCCAGAATGTCATTGTGCCACTGCTCTGACCTCAATGCTGTTTGCTGCCGCCTCACCTACCACTCTGTCATTGGCCACTCTGTACCCAGTTTTTTTGCCCCTCCAAATGCATTGTGCCACTCCTGACCCATGCGCGGGGCTGCCCCCCGTCACCCCCCACACTCTGTCACTGATTTCCCACCTGACTCTCAGCTTGTTTTTTTTTTCCAGCTTTCTCTGGCACGACTTTATCAGGTTTCATTCCCCCCTTCAGTTTTTTGGTCAGTTTTGGGCCCCCTTAAGTGCCCAGGGAATTTATAGTGAAGCGATTCAAAGAGCGGCGGCAGTCAAGGGCGTGACATACTAAAACACAACATTGTATGAAGACCAAACCAAGCTCCCTCATCATATAAAAGAAAGGCACAACGATCTACAGCACACTGCAGGCTCTGGGCAGCCTCTAAATAGCTGTTTTTTAACGTGATTCCTCCCGAAGTAATTCGGACCGAATTTATTTTTGTCAGAAAATTCGGCGTAGTGACCGAACTGAATTTTTGAGAAATTCGCCCATCTCTAATTATGATACCTATTCATGGTGGTCAGGCTGTCTAGCACGCAGAACACACTGATTACAAATGGTCTGACGTGACACTTGGTTGCCTGTCACCTCCCTTAACCCCTTAACGACCCTGGACGTATAAGTACGTCCCAGGGTCGCTAAGGGGCTTTGCAGGGGGATTGCTCCGGGATCCCACCACATAGCCACTGGGTTTTAGTGGCTAATTGCAGCTAACACCCGGCGGTTACAGCTGTTTAAACCTTTAGCCGCCACGGCAAAGATGGTCGCGGCATCTAAATGAATGAAAAACTGTGCCGCGCACCGTTCTTCACTCTGATCGGAGTCCCCGCAGCGTAACTGCGGGGATCCAATTGCTGAACATGGCAGTGGAAAGCCTTGTCAATTTCCCGAGGCAGGAAGTGGGGAAAGAGCCATCTTGGTACAGCCTACTGCATTGTCTATGCAATGCATTAGCCTGTATTAACGATTGCGCCCCCTAGTGGTGAAGTGCCTAGGGGGACTCAATGATAAAGTAAAAAAATAAATAAAGTTTTAAATGGTAAAAAAAAAAAAAAGTATTAAAAGTTCAAATCACCCCCCCCTTTCACCATTTTACAAATAAAAAAATTAAAATAATTAGTTACAAATATTTGGTATCGCCGCGTCTGAAAATGTCCGATCTATAAAAATATAACATCATTTATCCTGTACGCTGAACACTGTAGAAGAGAAAAAATTCCAAATGGAAAAATTGCGGGTTTTTGGTCATTTCACATGCCATAAAAATTGGAATAAAAGTGATAAAAAAATTTGCATGCTTTCCAAACTGCTAGCAATAAAAAGTACACTTCAGCCCACAAAAAATGCCCCCTCACTGACGTCCATAGTTATAAGTACAAAAAAGTTATTGGTTGCACAAAATGGCGCCGAGGCACAAATTTCAAAAACAGAAAATGTTTGGATTTTTTTTACGGTACCAAAACATAACGGAAACCCTACATGTTTGGTATTGGTGGATGCGTATCAACCTGTAGTATACAGATAACACATTAAATTTACCAAATATTGAACGCCGTAAAAGTAAAACACCCGCAAACATGGCACAAGTACGTATTTTTTCAAAATTTTCCCACTTGGAATTTTTTGGCTGTTTCCCAGTATATTCTACAGTACAGTACGTAACACGATTAGAAATTGCATCTTGTCCCACAAAATAAAAGCCCTCAAAGGTCTATGTAGGTGGAAAAATAAAAAAGTTATGGCTTCGGGAAAGAGAGGAGGGAAAAACGAACGTGTCAACAAAAAAAAAAACGCAAGGTCCTTAAGGGGTTAAACCAGCCTGGAGTTGTGCGGCATTCATCATCTGGTTCCGCAGGGCATTGTTTGATGGCAGTGTTTGATGGAGCCAAAGAACGTCCACTTCTTGACCTTTCTGCGACTCTGTTGCAGCCTGCCGATGACACTGTTTAAATCCCAATTCAAATTGATCCCCTAAATGTATTGTATTATTCTGGGATAAAACACCTGTTGTGAATTTTGCCATTAAACTCCTTGTTAGAGATCAGCAAGTTGTGCAAAAAGTACTGAAACTTTGAACAGTTGCACATGTGCATCTAAAGTTAAGAGATGCTCTCATTTAGCTAATTTACAAAACATGTTCATCCTGACATTTCAACCAAAAGCCAAATATCCATACCTTTTTTTGAGTAGTGTAGCAGGGAAAACCATGTCATAGAAGGGTAATGCAGAGATGAGCACCTCTCAGGCCATAGCTATCCAGGAAGAAGAACCTCCAAGCAATCCGTTCACGGCTGTGTTATCAGAGCTCACAGAGGAGAAGTCATTAATGTACATATGGGAACCTAAAAATATTATTTAAAAGAATCCAACCAACCAATTAAAAAACTAAACAAAATCCATGTAATAGTCACACATTGATGTCAATACGTGAAAATAAATAATTGATGGTAGTGTCTCTTTTAAAGTCCGGCATAGAGCAAAGATGGGAAAAGAACAAATCAAATTGTCATCTTTATGCATCTATGGAGGAGTTAAAACAGGAAGGCTTGGACGCTAAAAGGGGCAATGGTTCATCAGTAAGGGTGTCAACATAACTCATGGTGAGTATGAGTATTTCACAGAAAAAGAAGTGTAGGAGTCTGGGATCAAGGAAATGATTATCTGACCTGCTGACCCATGAGCAGAGAGGACATGCATTACAGCCTGATATAGTGGACAAAGAATGGGAAAGTAAGATATTGTAAAAAATGAGAAGTCATTAAAATAACATGTGAGTCCAGTCACATTATTATGACCACTTCCTATTTTCGAAGTTATCAGCACATGAAGGAAGTCATATGTGGTAAGCTTACTTGGTGGGTATATAAGAAATGTGATAGGCTATCTGCGCACATATCCTTTGACGCTGTCATATGTCAAAGGGGTGATGAGAGTTTATCATAAGTGAACAAATGACACTGTTGCAAATAAGCAAGGTGGAAGCTGCAGAGCATCATATAACATTGATAAGAGTTAATTGTTTTGAAGGTGTATGAGAGTGGGCCAAGCAGAAGAGCAGCTCACCACCAAAATGAACCAGTCGGGCAAACAGTTCAGCGAACCCTAATGTTCATGGGGCTCCAAAGCAGATGGGAGGTCACTGCACCTCTGCTAACAAAGTTGCATCAGCAATAAAAGACTTTAATTTTCAAAGCAGTATTGGAATTGTTCGAACAGGCTCCTAATGATACAAAAAGTGGGCTCTTTGTTTCATCAGGGGCCTGTTTGTTTGTCTGATAGATCGATGACTGTGGTGACTTTTTAACAGTCTATTTTTCATTTTGCTGCTTATTGTATACTTGGAGAAATATTCCCCCTGATGAACCGTACTACAGACGGGGAAATGCGTTGGGGTTTCTTTTCCCTTGGATTATGCAGCGATTTTGTTTGTTTCCTACTTAGTGTTAGTTTGTGAACCAGGGTATAGCCACCGATAGGTGGGGTCGTCCCTTTTGGGATGGAGTCCCTGCCTTTAGGAAGGGTTTTGTAGGGACTGGTAGGGTATCTGTTTTTTCAAACATATTTGGTGCTAGGATACGTTGCATCTGGATATACATGTTTGCATCATGTGCGCATAGTCATATGCCAGACTCCGGTCATGTGAGTAGTGTCAACTTAATTTTCTGTATTTCTTATAGAGATATGTATATAGATATTTCGCTGGCTCATAACTACAAAGAGGATACGTGTTTTGTTTGGAAGCTATTTGCTATTGTATTTTCAGAAATCAAATTATATCGGTTTAGCATATATTTCATAAATGTTAAAGGGGTTGTCTCGCTACAATGATTGGGATTTAATTAAAAGATCTTTAAAAAACAAGCAGCTTTGCAATATATGATCATTAAAAATGTCCTACTGATTTTGAGTTATCCCTGGTAGTAGGAGTGCATCAGCTCTCTCTGTATTAGTGACACATGTGATTATAGTAACACACTTCACAGCTGCCCTGTGTCTGTTCTGACAGGGTTTGTTTGTTGTTGCTTGAGATGTCAGTGGAGATTTGTATGCTAAGCAGGGGGATTAGGAACCTTTACATCCCCCCCCTGCTCTGCTATTAGCATACACAGCTTCACAGACTTCTAGCTCCATAGCCACTCATAGATCAGCCCTCTCCCTGCTGTCTCCTGACTCTGTGGAAAGGAGCAGCAAGAGCTCGGCCACAGCAGCAGCACAGTGCAGCTGATCTAGCAGTGAGCAGCAGATCTAGGCAGGCACACACAGGGTTAACCTTGGCAGCAAACCCCCTCGCCCTCTCCCTGCTGTATAGAAGTTACTGCAGTCAGAGGAGGAGAGCTGTCTGTCTGCTGAGGGGATGGGGGAAGAGGGAGGAGAAGAGGCAGACAAGAAGCACGCCACTGAATTAAAAAATCCTATGGTGCCAGACACACTGAGGGAGGCTGAAAGCCTGTAGTGAGACAACTCCTTTAAGTTTTAGCTGTATATTGTGGTGGATAGGTTAAAAAACAGCGGTTTGTTTCCTTTTTGAGGAGACTTTTCATGGTTGTTTTCAGTATTGGAATTGGACCTCATCTGATTGACAAAGTGTTGTCTTCTCCGATGATTCGCATTTTCTGCTTCATTGAATGGATGGATGTTGGTATGTCAAGTGAAACTCATCAGAGAACAAACACCCTGCCACCATTACTGGAAGGTAGCTTTTCATTGTGTAATGTATGTATTTTTGTCTGTACCTATACCCTCCAAATTGTAAAGTGCTGCGGAGTATGCTGGCGCTATATAAATAAAGATTATTATTATTATATTACCAAAAACACACTCCAACACAAAAAAATCTAAAATGTAAAATACTTTATTAATCCACAAAAAGATTAAAATTACACACATGGTTAACTCTTCACCCAATTAGAAAATGCTTTAACCACATTAACTACCAGAAAGCATAAAAAGTTATACATGTATAATACACAAAAGAATATACACCTACATAAAATGTATAAATAAATCATGGGAATAAATACATCAAAATAACTGCATAATTAAACAAAGAAAATGAACAGTATACTTAACTCAAAATGGCAGGTCTAATAAGGTAATTAGTGGGAGTGAAAAACATTTGGGTTAAGTATACTGTTCATTTTCTTTGTTTAATTATGCAGTTGTTGATGTATTTATTCCAATGATTTATTTATACATTTTATGTAGGTCTGTATTCTTTTGTGTATTATGCATGTATAGCTTTTTATGCCATTCGGGTAGTTAAAGTGGTTGTAGTGTTTTCTATTTGTTTTCTATTTTTATAAAAAAAAAAAAAATTTGGTGTATTAATAAAATATACACTTTATACTATTTGTTTTGGAGTATGTTTTGGTATTAGTTGATCTCTTCTTCTAACAAAAGCAAATTATAAGCAAATTGAAAAAAAATCATAAAAAAGGGAGACTGGAATTGGCCAAAATGCATATTAACAAGCCACAAAGCTTCTAAGAGAAAATCATTTGGACAGATGGGACAAAACTGGAGCTTTTTGGTAAATCACATCGGCTCTATGTTTATAGACGCATAAATGAAGCAGACAAAGAAAAGAGCAGGAGGCTCTGTTTTGTTTTGGGGTTGCTTTCCTGCATCTGACACAGAGTGCCTTCAATCTGTGAAGGGTACAATGAAATCTTAAGACTATCAAGGCTTTCTGGAGCAAAATCTGCTACCCAGTATCAGACAGTATGGTCTCAGTCGCAGGTCATGGGTCCTCAAACAGAGTAATGACCCAAAACACATAGCTAAAAACATCCATAATTGGCCAATAGCAAAACATTGGACTATTCTGCAGCAGCCTTTTATGAGCCATAATCACAATCCTATTGAACAAAAGGAGCTGAAGCATGAAGTATAAAGAAGGCACCTTCACCCTTGAGACAGCTGGAGAAGTTTGCTTATGAGGAGTGCACCAAAATACTTGTGGATGATGCAGAAGTCTCACGGAGAATTACAGAAATCATTTGTTTGCATTGATTGCATCAAAAGCTTGTGCAACAAAATATTAAGTTAATGTACCATCATTTGTGTCCAGGCCCGTTTCATTAGTTTGTTTTTGAAAATTCTTTGGTTGAACCACAATTCATAAGCAATGTCTGATTTTCATCAGTTGATTTTCACTTGATTTAAATGTATTATTATTTTTGTAAGTTTGAAGTTATTTCAGTGACCATTGTGGGTTTTTCTTTCTTTGATGGAAGGGGAACAACAATTTCATTAGAATGTTAACATAGGATGCTCAAACAAGCATAGTAATAAAATCAATAAAAGCACTAATAAATATATATTTTTTATAAATATAAAAAGACAAGAGATACAGACCATGTACGTGCGCCCCAACGTACCTTTTGCTTTGTGTGGGGTTTCACGTACATGTATGTGATCTGTACTTTTTGCCTTTATTTGTGCTTTTGCATATGTTATTATCTACTGTAAGATGCTTGTTTGAGCACCTTCTATAGCAGGGGACCTCAAACTAGGCCCGGGCGATGCGCCCGCAGGCAAGGACTTTTTTATCCGGCCCGCCGCAGATCCACCGCCAATTTTGAGGTGAATGTGCAGAAAGGGGCACCGGGGCGGTGGCGGCAGCGGCACAGCCGCTGTACACAAAGACCCTGCTAAAATCACTAGCAAAGGGCTGGCCCCTGTAAGTAAGTGACGGAGGGCGGACACTCGTAAACCCTACCATGGGAGGTGCCGTGGGGCGGTGACGTGAGGACCATCGCGAGCAGCGCAACGTTAGGTGCCAGTTTTATGTGGAATGGTGTGGGGGCGGGCACTCTGCAGAGGAACGGAAGGGCCTGAGGGCGGACCCTTACAATCTATGGGGGGGTACCTGGAGTGAGGCGGTGGAGTGTCCGCCCTCCGTCACACACTCACAGGCTCCTCCATAGATTGTAAGTGTCCGCACTCCCGTCCTCGCAGAGAGCCCGCACCCACCCCCCACAGCAGTTCCCCGCCACAGGAGAGGCAAAGCCTCCTTCTCCGAATGTCAGGGCAGGAGCCCCCCTCCCTTATGAGGCAGGGCTGGCGCCCCCCCCCACCTACTGCATCAGGGCAAGAGCCCCCTTATGAGCCAGGGCAGGAGCCCCCACCCACCTGCTGCATCAGGGCAAGAGCCCCCTTATGAGCCAGGGCAGGAGCCCCCCACCCACCTGCTGCATCAGGGCAAGAGCCCCCTTATGAGCCAGAGGCAGAAGCCCCCCACCCACCTGCTGCAATCAGGGCAAGAGCCCCCTTATGGACCAGGGCAGGAGCCCCTCCCCACCCACCTGCTGCATCAGGGCAAGAGCCCCCTTATGAGCCAGGGCAGAAGCCCCCCACCCACCTGCTGCATCAGGCAAATACCCCCCTTATGAGCCAGGGAAGGAGCCCCCCCCCCCCCAGCTGCTGCATCAGGGCAAGAGCCCCCTTATGAGGCAGGGCAGAAGCCCCACCCCACCTGCTGCATCAGGGCAAAACCCCCTATGAGGCAGGGCAGGAGCCCCCCCCAGCTGTGTGTTCAGGGCAGGAGCCCCCTTGTGAGGCAGGGCAGGAGCCCCCTTGTGAGGCGATGCAGAAGCCCCCCTCCCTGAGTGTCAGGGCAGGAGCCCTCCCCGAGTGCCTGAGTCCGGACAGCCATGAGACAGGAGCCTACTTGGTCGGACAGAGGTAACCACTTTTTTTAGAAGCCCTATAAGTATTATGGATTGTAAATGTGCTTTCCTAGTCCCTGTTCCTTGCTTAGCTTTTCAGGTGTCTGGAAAAGCTGGGTGAAGACGTTAGTAGAGCTCACAATGTCGGACACATTTGTTATAGATTCCACAGTTTTCCCAGATGAACAAGTTTTTTCTAGTTTGCAGGTTGATCTATCCTGGCACCCATCACTGATTATTGCTTTAGAAGATTTCCCCTCTGGGGAGCTGGAAAACTAAAAAAAATGTTTCAGCAATGGGAATTCCCACAAATGTTGTCATGGTGACTGCCCCCGCACCACTGTATACACCGATACAAAACCCCCGGGGGGGTAAAAGTGAAAAGTTAAAAAACCAAAAAAAAAAGTGAAAAACGGGAAAATTTAAAAAAAAAAACCAAAGTTTCACTGCCCCTTTTCCCCCCCTTTAAAAAATGCCCCTTGCCCAAAAAAAGGGTTTTAAAAAAAAAAATTTTTGCAAAGTTTGGTAACCCCCGCGGGTAACAACCTGCTCTTTTAAAAATTTTAAAGTTAAATTTTTCCGCAAAAATGAACGGCCCAAAAAAAATTTACAGAATTGTGATTTTTTTTTCATTCCCCCAGCACGTAAAATGGGTTAAAAAAACAATTTAAAAAGCCATATAAATTCCCCCCGTGACAAAAAAAAATAAAACGTCTTTTCCCTCCCGCAAAAAAATAAAAGTCCCAACACAGCCTGAAAAAAAAAATAAAAATGTTAAGGCTATCGGGGGGACAGCAATGCAAAATATTATTTTTCACAAAAAATTTAAAATTTAAATTAAAAATGCTTCAAAAAAAAAAACCCCCAAAAAAAAAATTTTTTTTAAAAAAAAAAAATCGCCTTGTAATTACAAAGTAAAAAATAATTTTTTAAAAACTTTATTTTTTGGGCCCTCCAATGGTTTTGAGGGGGGGCCCTTTAAATGGCCCCCCCCCCATCTAAAAAGTATTTAGGGGCCCCCTTTTATTGGGTTTTATATTTTTGCCCCCAAAAATTCTTTACTACTTTCCCGCCTGTGGCACCCCCTGTCAGTTTTAAATTTTATTTTGTATTTTTAATTTCCAAATGCCCCGTTAAAAATTTTTGTAATCATGAAAAAAAAAATCTAATTTTTTTTCATATGTGTTCTGGCGTATGTCATTTGTAGGTATTATTGTTGTTTGCTACATATACCTTTCTAATATATATTCTGTGTAACCCATTGATAACTATAGGTTATTACAAATTTGTGGAGTTGCATCCAAATATTTTAGATCCTAGTCACTCAGAAAAAAATAACAAGCATTACGTAGAAGTTTTGAGATTAACTATTCCTGCCTTAAAGGGGTTGTAACGGATGCGGCGACAACAGCATACGTTGGAGATCACGGCAGGAAACACAGAACATGAAGCAGATACAGGACGGGATCACGGCAAATAAGCAGACACAACAGCAGGAGACGACAGACAAAAGGCAGGATTTTTTTTTTGGAAACGGGAAGGACCAGCATTCAGGGTTAAGTCCAAAGGGGGAACGGCGGACTCAGAGATGGGCTCACATGAGACTGCAAAAAAACAGAAAATGCAACAAACAATGGACTGACTCAAGCAAAGGGAAAAAACCCCCTTTTAAAGCCAGGGGGTCAAAGGTCAAGAGGAATAGAAAAGGAAAAGTAACCATAAGGGCAGAAGCCCGTTGCGCGCCCTAGGAGCACAGTGCCCCCCACACGCCCCCAAAGCAACGGGACAGGAAAAGACCGGGAAAGGGCATGACACCTTGGCGGCCCAGGGCGGGGACTGGGGTGTGACCGTGCATTCCCCTTCCGTCAAAGCCTCCTCCTCCCCCTCCAAATCACAAAAATAGCATTCCACTAGGTCGGGAGCCTGAATTCTAGGGGGGCAAAAACCCCAAAACCAAGTAACGGCTAATATAGCCAAAGGGGAAAACCTAAAAGGAGGGGCATGGGAGGAAAAAAAAACGGGGCACAGGTAAGAAAGGGACGGGCTCAGGGTGGGGGAAAGCAAAAAAAAGGTAGGGCTTGGGCTGGCCCATGAGTAGGCAACGGATGCTCTGGGCTGGGCCATGGCTGGCAACGGACCTCGGGCTGGACCATGAGCAGGAAAGGACGCCTTGGGCTGGCCATGAGCTAAACGGACGCTCTGGGGGGACCTACTAGGCAACGGACGTCTGGGGTGGGCCATGAGCAGGCAAAGACCTCTGGGGTACCATACTAGGGAAAGGATTCTGGGCTGGAACTGAGCTGAAAACGGGGCCTAGGGGCTGGGGGAAGACAA